>VXAL01014429.1:120652-154834 GCA_013399475.1 Chauna torquata | reverse complement strand
TTAATGTAGTATCTGCAGTGTATTTGAGTAAAAAAATCCATTGTAGCCTGTTTTTTCTGTGGTGGTTATTAATTTAGAGATGAAACACCCAAATGCAGATCACCTTACAAAGCCCTTGAAATATCCCCTTGTGTTCTAGCCAGATGTTCTTCGTAAGTTGGATTTTCTGGTTTTGGACTGTTTATAATAAACACAGACATGCACACCAAAGTTGAAGGAGTTGAAGGCAGCTTTTTCACTGCTTTCTTGAACACATTTCCACAATTAGCCTCTACACTGATTTCAGATACACTAGTATTCTACTGTGTGTTTTTAGAATCTTAGAATCTTGATTCCACTCTGGTAAGAACATAAGTGGGCTGACTTTCTTGAGCTGAAGCTAAGTGCTGTTGCAGATAACCATGAAACTATGTCCTAGTTCAGAAGTGTTCTGCCACAACAGAACACTTTAAGCACATGATGAACTTAACCAAAGTTCACAACTACGCTATGCTGAAGAAGAAATTGTAGCACTGTAGTAGAAAAGGGCAGAAGAAATCATGGCATCACAGTAGAAAATGTTATAGTAAGAAGTTTGCTATTATTTGGACTTTAATAATTAAAACAACAGACCAAAAAAAAAACCCACCAAAGTCCTACTTCCAAAGCAAAATGAATCCCTGTCTGATCTCTTATTTATAGCTAAGTAAATGGATCNGAAAAATCTGGATTGTGTTTTCCTTGAGCTGCCAATAGAGATAGAGGGGGGATTACTGAGCAGCCAAAAATGGCATCCAATGACAGGTTCATTTTGCTTACTACGTGCTATGCTGTATACTTGTTACAACTGTTTTCAAGTGTGTGTGTGCTGGAGATCCAAGCCTCAAGTGATAATGGATTTAAACATGAATGCATGTAAATATAGCTAGTAGGGTCTTGACACAGCTTTAGATGGAGTTGTGCTATTNTTTAGATGGAGTTGTGCTATTCATGTGTCAGGAGTGTTCACAAAATTCAAGTTTCATAAAAGTAGGCACAGAAAACCTAGCTATAATGCTAGTGCTTTTTCCTGAAACCATCTGGTGTTGGATCTTTGACATTAATGAAACACTTCTTCTTTATGTAAGAGAGGAAGGAAAGCTCTTCTAGAAGAGTCAGGCTAGAAAAAATGACTTCACTCTCTTTCCTTTCCTCCCTCCCCCTGGAAAAGGAGTTCAGAGAACCTAACCACAAATAGTACATGAAATGCAATTAGAAGGTGTCTGTGACTGTCTCATATTGCTTAGAAAATTCACTGATATTTTGAAACCAATGTCAGAAATTGCTACTGTGTTTCTGTTTTCAATAGTGAAAAGTAGGTTTCAAGAAGAGGGTCTGAAGATCAGATGGTCTGTCTACAGTTATTTAAGGAGTAGGCTTCTGACCTTTGCAGCCCTCAGAACCTGTAGATGTTTTTTATTTTGCATCCACCTTAGTAAAAGCTGAGGGTGTTGGAAAAACTTCATGAATTTCAGGAGGGGTTGAGTCAGCTTGTCTAAAAATGCTTTTTTCTTTCCTGGCAAGCTGGTACAGCAAGCATTCCAGTGAATGCGATTGTTCTGCCCTTAGTAGTAACCTTGGGTCAATATAATGTTTAACTGAAGAGTCCAGAGATAAATACTTAAAGTTAAAAAGCACTTTAATAGCAACTGTGAATTGAAAGGGTAGGCTTGGTAGGTAAGAGAATTTAAGACTTCTTTCCCAAGTGAATTGAAAGATTGTGTAGTTGAGTGAGTACTGGGCAGGGGAGAGAAGGGGATGGAGTTCAGGCCGGAGATCATGATAGAATAACAGGAGACAGGAAGCCTTGAAGAGCAAGGAGAAGTCTGCATAAGAATGTTTTTATATCTCCATTATTACGGAATTCTTCAGTGATGGAAAACAGGCACAGCAGAAGTGAGTAAGCTTGGGCACTGTGACTCAAAATTTCCAAGTATGTGCAGTTCTTCTCACTTACTGACTCCGAAATAACAGCCTAGGCAAAGGAGTGTCAGTATTGGGTGCTGTTTGTCCTGTGCAGTACCTGGAACTCGTTTTCCAAACAAGTTAGTGAGATAATTTAAGCCTGCCCTCGATTGTGTAGCTTCTCAACTGAAAGATTCTTTACAGTAGACAGAATTCATGTGTTCAGGTACTATGGCCTTTTTCTTGGTGGAAGTATAAAGTGAAATTCCTGATGAAAGTTAAAATGAAGGAATAACTTGCAGTTCGGTCAGCTTTAATGACTTTCCATATGTGGTTGCATTATTCTGATAATTTCATGNTGGGTTTTGTTTGTTTTTGTTTTCTGCTTATGTAATGAGAGTTGGTACAATGAAAATACTTTAAAACAAGTAGTATGAATACTAGAGCAGTTGTCTGGTATATTAATCCATGCTTTACAACTTCCAGAGCTGTGTTTATTTCCTGAGGATAGGTTATGTATAATTCTGTCTCCCAAGCACATTGCTTGGTGTTTATATAATGTTTGTTGTGATTTTTCTTCTCTTGGGGAGAAGTACTTCTCCCAGCTTCCAATTTACCTTTCTATAAACAATATCTATGCTTGTTTGTTGCTGCTACTGAATGCAGTCAAATTAATATTACCAGAAGTGTGGTTTTGCGTGTGCGCATGCAAGGAAAATAGGTGCATATGCACACTGTAGAGAAGAATTAAATGTTTATTAGCAGTGGCAAGCTCACAAGCATGAATATTAAACTTTGCCTGTGTGGATAGCTGTAGTGCCCTTGTTAATGTTTTTTACTCACTCCTTTAATTATCCATTATGTGGGTGAATTTTGTAGACGTACTAATGCATGTATTAGCACAACTTTGGACTTGTACAATTACCAATAAAAATGATCCATCTGAAACACCTTTATCAGTAATTGTAGAGTAAATGTATATACCAGCTTATGTTTGGAGAGACGTTGGATTAGTTTTATTTGGAATGGATTCTCGTTAGTTTACTTCATAAAATTGAAATACAGTTTTGATATTGTATTAATGATTCTTTAGTCATCTTCTGGGTGTTCCAGTAAATTATGAACTCATGCTTTTATGTGTCTTTTTAAAGGTAAGCTTCCTGTTCTGAGATCATGTTTCAGGGCCATGCGGTGTAACCAGTCTTGGTAAATCAGCCTAACTAGTCTAGTTTGTACAACATGGAATGATAATAGATTTCAAATTTAATAATGTTAAATGACATAAAGTCCTGGCTAGCTTCTAACCATCACCCCTTGCAAATGGTTTTATTAGATTTGTAATTGATGTTAAAGGTAATTAGTGCATAGCATGGGGTAGTGTATTATTTGAATTTTCTGCATGGATCAACAGACTGAATGTTATTACCACAAAAATAGTTATTTGAGAATTCAAAAGCACAATAAGGATATCTTAGAGCTCTGCAGTAGTGTGCTCATAATACAAATCAGCAGTGCATATTTTTTCTTGGTGGGGGATTTTAGGACTCGTGTCAAGATTTACTTTTTTGTCACTTATAGCAGGAACTGCAGATGGGGAACTGAAGAGAGCTGTTTGTTAATAATATAGCAGGCATTTATTTTTGATGTAGAAGTACATGTAGCTGTGCTAGAATCTTACAATAGATGTTTAAGAATAATTCAATATTAACACATACACATGAAACGTATTTAGGAACCTGCTTCATTTTTGAAATTGGGATGGTGTTTGAATAATTAAATACACACTCAAATGGACAATTGAGGGTGGTTCTACTCTACTGGGGTTGGTTTCACATGGAGTAAAATGCTCAGAAGATGGATATGACCATACAGCTCATCTGCATTTATTTTAAAACTGAGTAAAACTGCTTTTGGCTTCAAAGGAGCTGAGACTTATGACAACAGGCTGTATGTTCAAGTGCAGGTTGTTAAGAATAAATGCTTCTGTGCAGTTACTTTAACAAGTAACCAAGAAATAACCAAGAAATGCTAGTATTGTCACTGTTCATGCATGTGCCTGAAGGTTTATGGGAAGACTACTCTGCAACGTTTTCTTTCCTATGTAGAGCACTCAGCACATACGAAGAATGCCAGCGCCACTCAAAAACCTGCACTCCAGGATTAGGAAATTAATAAATAAAATTGTGAAGAGCTTCAAGTGTCTCTGTTCTGTTCCAAATGAATTTCTTTCCAGGCCCTAGCTGAAACTTTAACAGTGGAGAGAAGCCAGTCTATGGCCAGGAGGGAAGCCAAAGCCAGCTGTCAAGAGGAGAAGCTGGCAGCTGGGTGAGGTGTGTTAAAATAATTGTCTAGGGAGCATTCCATAAAAGCTCTCACAGATTTTCCTAGCCATACGTGTCCCTTCAGTACATCACTGATTTAAAGAAAAGAAAAAATAAATAACAATGGAAGCCAGGTAATTCGGTCACCTTTCAAAATGGAAGTTAAGGACTGAGGCTGAGTGTGGTGTAAAAAGAGGGTAAAGAAGTGCTTTTATTTAAGGGGGATAATCTTTGCCAAATCTCCCAATATTTAGTATTTGAACTCCCTGCTGCTACTGTTATATTTTGGAATTCTAATTCTTATTTAAAGAGTTGGTGATATTTTTAAACTTTTTGATAGATTTTTGCTATGGCATGTACACACTTTTAATGTTCCATGGGGAAAATGTTTGGCTTCCAGTAAAGTGCCAGAAGTGATGGACTGGCCTGTATTTTTTCCTTCCAAAGGAGAATATTTTGCCAAAAACCTGACATCTTAAGGGCAGGAGTGTGAGGAAAAGGGTTCAGTATAATCAATTTGTAGAAAAGCTACTAATTTCCTCACTGCAAACTTCAGGTTTAGGCAGGTAATGCTTTTTTAATTTAGGCACAATAGATATATTCTGCAGAAGCTTTGTGGTTAGTGCAGTTTTTAAAATCAGTAAATCCTTAGCAGCAGCAGCAGAAGCACAAGCACCAACAGTATTTACAACTGTAGTATAAATAAGGCCTTAATGTGACAGAAATGAATTTTCATTTTTTGTTTGCTGTGATGGAATTTGATTAAAAAATCAGCTACTGTTCCTTATTACATGCAGATGTTTAGTTTGTAGCCTTTCTTCCTCAATCTACCCAATGCCACCCCTGACAAAAAGCACACATTAAAACCTAGTAGGCTTTGAGCACACCCGGAGTGCCCCTGTGTCCAAGGATGTCCAGGCAGTTCATAAACTAGGCCTTATCGGGGTTACATCAGCCAATGCTGCTCAGCACTGCCAGGTGCAATGTGGTGATGAGCTTTTTCTGTTATGTCACTGCTGTGACCTATTTCTAATGTTCCTCATTTAGCGTACCAGCAAGACTCAGGGCACCAGTGTAAAGTTATTTAAAATGATTATATTTAAACTTGTGCAAAACTGAGTAAATGCCTCTCACCAGGTGAGAATAATTAATGTCATTTTAATTAAAATGAAGGAAATTTAAATTTATACCGATGTGGTTAATAGTGAACTTAGTGTGATGCTTTGGGCATTAATATTGTAATTACACCTTGTATCTGTGTGTACATGTATAAATATTACTTTGTCATGGAGTTATGTCTAAATTGTGTGACTGATCTTGCTGCTGAACTTCCTTTGGTTCACCAATCAGCTCACCTGTACTAGTACATTTGTATGGGCACAAATTGAGGGTTAAACCAGTAAAACACTTATCTACCAAAAAACTTAAGCATATATGAAACACTGAGCCTTGAAAGTATGGGACAGTTAGGAGCTCTCTCAGTAGCTGATCCACTGGATACCATAATTACCCTCTTAAAATTGACATTCACACCACTCTACTCAAAGGAATGCATTTGATCTCATCATGAGTATTCAGTGATGCCTCAGTGGCAAGCTGAGGACAACCAAAAAGAATAAAATTTGTTTTGTTCTGAGAAGTTAAGGGCTGGGTGGGTTGTTTTTTGTTGTTGTTGGAGTGGTAGAATAGAGGAACTGAGGAGAGGGAGGACCAAAAGCAATAGCGTAAAACTTTCAGAAACAGTTGATTTCCTTCTTTAAATTGATTTTAATTTCTGCAACATTGTTGCAGATGAGCTGTTAGCTTTTAGTTGTTCTCATGAAAATGGTGTGTATGTAATCTTAACCTGTCCGAAGTCTGGGAAATAGTAGGAATGAGTCATCTGAGTTAGACTACATGTCCTAATACTAATACGAGGAACTGTGGTCCTGGGGCTCTTTCAGTACAGTGTAAAGAAACAAAAACTGTTTCTTTACAGTACAGTTGGCATACTTGGCCTGGCCTCTGAAGTAGAATCATCTTTTTCAGTTGTATGCTATGCTCTATTTTCTTTCATTTATTATGATAAAAAAGCCTCAATCTAAAGTTGTTTAATCTTCAGATCCATACATAATCTTATTTGTAAAAAATCCTTGGCAATACCAAATTAGCAGTGCTTAGATTGATTGGGGAAGGGAAGAAGAATAAATTTTTGTGCTTTAAATGACTTGTTTTCATATTGCATGTATAATTTTAGCCTAACTTATTGTATAAACTAGAATTTTATTTTAAACTTAAAATTGGATACGTTTGGAAGCAATACAAATTTTCTTAATACGCTCCAATTTTATTGATGCAAGTATAGTTTAAATGGCTATTGAGGAGACAAAAATGGCACTTGAAATAGCAGTAGGTGCTGTAACTCCTGCACATCTTTATGGCAGGGGGGGAAAAAACACCTTCACACAGGCATTATATATACATATGTACAAATGGAAAAGCTCTGGATCCAGAATGTGCTTATATCAATTTCAGTTTAGATCCTGTGTGTTATTCTCTTAGGCAGTGGTTTTTCTTGTTTAGGTAGGAACCCATCACCATAGGAACAGAGTGCCTTTGACATATTTTTCTGAAAGGAAGAGACATGTTACAGCAATTTCTTTTCTGCCTTTAGCGTGTGGGAGAAGTAGCTTGACTTGTTTTTTTCATTGTACATGAATAAATCTCTGTATGGCAGGAGGCGTGGAAAAATAATTCAGAAAACAGCTAAAGACGAGAGTTTATTGTTAATTTCTGAAAGCCACTGGTTCTGTCTCGTTTTATTCTTGGGTGAATTTTCTGTCTCAGTTCAGTTGGTTTGAAAACCACCTGTGTTCACTGGGCGCAGTTCTTTGGATGACAGCTAAATTGCTGTGATGCAGCTATTGTGTGAGCACGTTTCCTGCAGAACAGGATGGAGTTTGAAGTGCCTATCATGATCTAGGTCTGACTTTGGTTTACTGCAGAGAACAAAAGTTAAACAATGCAGGACTCCTGAACCTGACTGAGAGGAATGAGCACACCTATACCAATCAACCTACATGTTTTGGGTGAAATTAAGTCTTTTGTTCACTTTTATCAATAAAAGCATGTGTGTCCTCCTCCCCTGTTTGCTGGTACTGAGTAGCTAAGGAAACCCAAGCCTGCAAAATGAAGTTAGTGCTTGCAGAGCGCATTTCAGAATACAAGCTGTTTGCAACATTTCCTACTACTTCTTCATTCAGCTGCTGCTTTGATCTGAGCTGTGGGAAGAGGTGGGCAGCATTGCTGCATCTTCAGTGTACAGCAGCGTCGTGTAAATTTTGACTAATCTGTGGGGTTTGTAAGCAAGGGCTTTGATCATGGATGAGCTTTGCATGCCTGAGAGTTTTCAGTTTTGCTGTCCTCGGTAGGTAATGACATCTACCTCTAATGATCGTCTCTGTCTTGAATGATGGGCAAAATTAGATTCATTCTCCTTCAGCAGTACTTCTAAAAGTTCTGTGTTTCCTTCTGACATAGGAAGTGAAATGAATGTAGGATTATTGTTATGGAATTCACTGTAAATTGTAGCTGTATACTTGCTGGGCACAAAAGGAATATGTTAGCATCCTGTTTTAAGTTTAGACACTTATTCAGTGTTCACCTTTCCTCTTGTCCTCATGGGACTAACAGAATCTAATATGCCAATGAACTAGCTGTCTCAGAATAGGCATTTACCTAAAAATCCAGTTGCTGTGTTTTCGTACAGTGCTTGGAGCTATTTGGTGAAGCATGTACTACTTCTTTCTCTTTAAAATCAGGAATATTGTTTGATCCCTGCTTTGAGGAACCTTCATTTGCCAGCTGGTGCCAGCTCAGTGCTGTGCCAATTCACTCTGCAAATTCTCTGTAGATGAGGCATGAAACCATCCATTGCTTATAGCATATTCTTTTTTGAAAGGCTTACCTGTGTTTTTTAGCAGTATTGCTATATTTATGCCACTGCTAGCAGTGACCATTAGCTATCTCCTTATATTATTTGTCCAAATAGTTCTGTTTGTGTAAATACTGGTGTCAAGCCAATGTGGCTCTTAAACAGTGCTCTTCATTGAGAGTGAAATTTAAGAGAGAAAAATGACAAGATATGTATTACATAAGCTGGCCACCTTGAGCTGAAATCTATTCCTTGGGGAGAGTAGTACAGTCCTTGTGAGCGGGTACTTGTCCACATTAATACCTGGATAGGAACATAAGCAATTAAGCAGTCCCATGTGTTAAAAATGGTAGTTTGATTTTCTTAATACCTGGATAGAATTCTTGCTGCAGCAGACTGGCTGGAATGCTGGTGCTGAGGCAGAGAGGATATATCGCTGTTAGCAGCTCAGAGCTGGATTAACTTCAAACCTCTAAAAATAGCTTGCAAGCCATCAAAACCAAATATGCTTTTTCCTCTAGTAAATCATGTATTCTGAAGGGAGGACATATGAAAAATAATCGGTAGTGTCTTCTCTGTGGAGTCTTGTAGAGAACTGGCTAAACAATGGAGCCCAATGCTACTATACACTTTGAATAGGTGAAAATTTTGCAGCAGTGTTACAGGATAATACATAGCAAATGAGGATTTAAATCTGATTATATTAAAATGAAATTTTACAATAAATTCTACTGCTTCTAAATACTCTTTTCCAGGCTTCTAAGGTTGCAATCGAGAGACAGTTATCTCCTAATGTTTCATCATTCAGATGATTAGGAATAGCTTGAATTGATCTTTTTTTCTGCAACCCTTCTGTTACACTTCACTTGTAATAACACCTTTTGTATAGCTGGTCATTAGTGATCTCTAGTATTGATTTGATAAAGTTCAGTAGCTTCTGGAGCTGTGCAGACTGTTCCAGGTCTGGTCTCACTGACATGTAGTAGGAAGGGCTATTGATTTTCTCAAATGAAGTTTGTGGACTTTCTCCTCTTACTTCCAAAGTAATAGAGCAAGTTTAACCTGGAGTTTCCAAAATTATCACAAATTTTCAGCAGTACTTCTCCTGTTGATGATTATCTGTGGAAATACAAACTTGTTCTTTCTAAGCAGTGTTACACTTCATGGTTTTGCCAGAAGAGTGGTAATGGAATATAAGTAGTCCTCAGAGGGTAGTCACTTTCTCATATCCAAATGGCATTTACAGTTTCTTATTAGGCTATATTATAACCTGTGAATGGGATTAATTAGCAATTTAAGCTTTAGAGTTTGGACTTTTACTTAAAAAATAAAAACAAAAAAAAACAACTATAGAGGAAAAAAAATCTAGGAAAACAAATTGAGAATTAACTGTGCTATCAGAAATACAAGTGCGCAACTATAGTCTGAATACCATGGTTTTACTGGTTTGAAGGACTGATGCTTGTCAGACCAAAACAAGTGGAATTGTTATCTAAGAAGGCTTTTGGTAACACAACGAACAGCAGAGGTGTTTAAGAGCATGTAAAGAACACTTAATATTTACAGGAAGTACAGTTGATCTTATGGGCAGAATTAGACTGGATATTCCCATCTATACGTAATTTATAATGTCCTAATCCATAGAAATGCAGTTCTAACTGTTCAGCCACTATCCTTCTCAACAATGGTGTGAATGTATGTGGACTCCGCATTTGAAAAAGAAAAATGTTGCTATTAGCAGGTTGGAAAGTCCTTGTTCTTTCTGTGCTGGTTAAGAACCTAATTACTCTGCTAGCAGCTGTAAGAGGAACTGCTGTAGTGAGCAAACAGGAATACTATAATGAAGAGGGAACTAGTCCTAAACATATATTTTCAGTTAATGGGCCTTGGAACAGCTACTGACCTGTTGAGACAAGTGCTATGAAAACACCCTGCTGTCTGCTGGAAGAAGTAGTTGCCATAAGTCACTGCAAACTTCAACTGTTCTTTCAATTATGTGTATGGTGGATGGAGTGACTATGGAAAGAAAAAATTAATAAAAGGCTGCTATTATAGAAAGTGTCTATTCTGAAAAATCTGTTGTATTTTAGACATGGACACAGTGTTTTGCCATGCTTTTTTTTGACATTTTATATCTGAGGAAACAAAAATGCTAATATTAAAATTCAGTTTTTAAAGATTATTACTGCAAAACTTCTTTTAGCATTGGTCAAGACTACTGTGCCTGGTGTGACCAAAGAGTGTGCTAACAAGCAGCAGTTGGTTTCTGTAGGGGAAACATATTTTCTTATAGCTGTTCTCATACCAGTTATTCACTGACTCTTCTATTTCCCTTACTCTTAGCTGACCTAGTCCATCTTTAAGAAATGTGTCAACGGAAGTGACACTGGTAACTGAAACCCAGCAATGCTGTCATGTGAGAAGATAACATCGATTCATTGTTAATATTGAACTAACTCCTGGCCTACTTATTGACTGCTCAGAATACATATTGCTGTATAGAAATTATAAGGAGATCTTGTAATATTTGAAACGGTTTAATCAATTACACCTTTATTACAATTATGCTACTATATCTTAAATGGAGAACAGAGGAAACTTCAGTGGAGACTGAGCTGTCAGTATTGCAAATACCAGTTTTGGCCAGTTTGAATGTATGAAACTAGAGAAAAATAAACAAGTTCTACAGCTTATCTGGATCCTACAGGTCACGGAGGTCTTCACAACCTTTGGATTCTCAGAAGAGTAGTTCCTATTTCTTAGTCAAACCTCTTCTTGTTAAGCTATGGGAGTTCTTATAGGAAGCATCTTTAAGGTATCTGCATTGTTCATCGGTCAGTTAAAATAGAGCAATTGCAGACACCTCAAGGTTTGGCACCACATTTGTAGCTATTCTGTCTTCATGAGGAGGATAGATGTTAGGTACTAGTAAGCTGAGGATGCATAACGCAAAACTTGCAATCTTAGTTTCACTGTATAAGCTTGCATTTCAAACTCTTGAAGTGTCTGCTGAGCTGCTGGTAAATGTGACCAGAGTACCATTCTGTGGAGTCTGTTTCTGATGGTGTGTGTTCCTAACATGTAAGTATTCAGTTAATAAGACAGCATCTTTTGTTCATCAATCTTTATTGATAAAACAACAGTAACTTTGGAGGGAGGGGAATAAAAGTGAATGTAAGTGCAGAGCTATTAATGGCACTGTTATAGAGCACATAAAAGACTTCTAGAGGTAGGAGGAAGATAGACTTGTATTTTTAACTATAATCGCTAACTTGCAATACTTAAATTAACCATTGGTAAAACTGAAATAGCAAATCTTCTGAATCACCTATCTGGAGGCAGCTACCTGATGTCACTAATATATGGAGATAAATACTACTTTATATAATTAGGGTTAATTTATACTATAGTGGTAAACTATATTATATGATTTATATAATAACTTGTATAATTAGTAACAATTTGTGTAATTAATATAAAAGTTAACATGAAATTCTGAGGGTAAAAATAAGATGCTTAATAGCAGTGATAACAAACACTGTAAATATCATTCCACAGAATTATCCTTTAGGAGTTGGTAGATGTCTAAAGTCTGACTATGCAAATATACCGCAGACTTGTGAGACCTTGGGCTTTATGGCTTTTTTGTATAGTCTTGTTCCTATAGCATCACTTGTTTATCTGCCTGGACCTTTAAAGTTTGAGATATTTGTATTTAAACTCTATGACATGAATTTTCTTAATAATGAAGAATAAAGATATGTCAAATTAAAAATAAACCCACACGCTTTGGAGGGCTATTTAATGCATGCAGACTGACTGCACTTTTCTTGTTCCACTACTAAGCAATTAAAAGGATCTTAGTAATTTGGCAAGTATGTATAAAATATCTCACAAACTCAGCATGTTTTAGACATTTATGATTTCAGCACCAAACTTAATATGGTATGTACCATTTAATCTGCTACGTAAGTTTGGCTCTTAAATAATAGTCTGACTAAAGAATTCTTGAAAAGTGACACCAAGAATCATTTAAAAGTTTTTGTAAAAGTTGAGCATTGAGTGAAATACTGTCTTCATGTCATAACTGCCGTTCAGATTCACAGTTAGGCAAAGAGTCAAGAATACCAGATCATTTATTTAATGGAAATTTGAGTTACTGTTGTCTAATGATGTCAGCGACTCAAAATGCTGCCAAGCCACATCTAGAATATGCTTTAGAGACCCAAGCTCTAATAATCAAAATTTGACTAGTGTTTTCTGTAGCTAACCTGTAGTCCTTAAAGCAATTTACTTCACGCTGTTTGTGCTAGAAGTAAAGGATGGGGTTTGGAGGTTGTAGGGCTGCGTAGTACTTTGACTGTCTGGGCTCTGTAACGGGCTTCATTGATGCCTTATGGCTAGCCAAATCTGCATTTAACTGTCATCTGCAAGGAGCTCTCCCACAGGAGAGGCATCTGACTATTGGCTGTGATTATTTGGTTGTGGTCAGGACTTCTTATTGAAAGTTCTAGACAAAAACATGCACTGAATGTTACAGAACTTCTCATACTTTCATTTATGAATATTTTTTAAATGTTGCAATAAAGATTAAAAGAATGGCAGATGAAATAGTCTTAGTGGTGTGAGGACACTGGAAAGTTTTTGAAAACTTTTTTCAGATATTTGGTATCTGTGGCTTTGCTGAGTCTGTTACTGCTGGGTAAATGCTAATCTCTGTCTTTCAATTCAATGTTTTTTCTGCTGCATACATAGGATCTTGAGGAATCTGTGTTGATAGCCTTCTGTATCTTCAATTTAGCTCAGTCAACCCGTTAATAAAAACTGGCGTCACCTGGAAACATGAAGATACTCCTATCTAGAAGAGAGAAGGTAGCTGGCCCTGTGGCTGAAATCTGTCATGTTCAATATTGGACGGAGGACTTTTCTTAGTCTATTCTATAACTCTTTAAGAATAGAGGCTTTTAATCTGTGCCATATTCACTGAAGATAATTTCATAACTGAAACAGATGCCTTTGTTATATCACTCCAGAAATGCATTTCTCTCCCTCCTTTGCTAAGGGATGTTGCATTTGTAACAGACAGATGTTAATTCAATATTCTTATATCTTATGCGTGAGTATGTTGCATGTCTGTCTTGGATGGAACAACTGGTAAGAGCATGTACTTCTGGGTGGCTAACTAAACCATGAAAAGGCCATTCAGTAGCACTTCTGATTTGACGGGAACAGTTTTAGTTCTTGTTCTTGATGCTGTTACATTATCACTTCCACAAATTACCGTCATTCACAGGGCTATGTCCTTGGTAAAGGACTAGGGAATAAGGTGATCATTCTTCTCCACAAGATCAGAGGCTACATTATGTCTAGAAATACTGGCTTAGCTCTTGTGCCCTGGTCTATTTCCTCACAGGTGTGCTTTTATTTTCCTGAGTTTTAAAAAGCAGATGAAAGCATGGATCATAATTTTTTTTAAGTACTATAGTATTTGTTTATTAGAAAAATTAATTTACCTCAAAATAAATACATCTTAGGTAAACTCATTGTGTGATGGATAAATAAGGGAGTGTGTTTTTATGTGTTTCTTGAGCAGAGAGGCAATTTTGTTGTACAATTTTCCAAGCAAAGCAGCTTTCTGATGAAATAACAGAACTCTCTGAAACTTTGCTTTGGACTATAAAGGAACATTTGGCTTTCTTACTCGGTTCTGTTTTAAAGTAGACAATCGAGGCTCGGAGTAATTAAAGTATATTTTAAGAAGTTTGGAAAGAAAATATCTGGAAATTCAACATTATCCATAAACAAGTGTTGATTACATGAACCTTTTTTCATAAGCTACAGCTCATGACTG
This sequence comes from Chauna torquata, assembly GCA_013399475.1. Taxonomy (NCBI): domain Eukaryota; kingdom Metazoa; phylum Chordata; class Aves; order Anseriformes; family Anhimidae; genus Chauna; species Chauna torquata. The sequence continues at coordinate 140,826 of VXAL01014429.1, read as the reverse complement.
TATTTTAAGAAGCAAAATACTTTCAGTATGAATCATAAGAATTAAACTAAAGAACACAGTGATGAAATGTGACAGAGCTTGAAGAGAAAGCAGAGGTTTTCTGCAGGATGAAGTGTATCTGAAATTCTCCCAAGAAAGTTCCACCAAAACGTAGCTGTGAGAACAAAACTGAAATACTGGCAATGCTTTACAAACTAGCTACCAGAAGAGCTACTGTGTGCAGTATTAATTCTGAAAAATGAGTGTTAGGAGCATGTTTAACAAGTGCAGCAGGAATGTACTAGAACATTTTCTGCTTCAGGGATCAAATAATCTAAGTGATTCGTTATAAAATACGATAACTAGGCTCTATAATGAACATACATGTTGCTTTAACCATGGTTCTATTGCTCCTTTCCTGTCTTCTTGCTGCTGCTTCTGAATCTTACCACAAGAAACGTACTGTCTGGAATGAAATGTCAAGATCTTGGTCAGCACTTGATTTAATGTAGTCCTTGCCATAAGCTTTATATACCGTCATAGCACAGGTTATTTAAATATGTATGTAGGGGTGTGTGTGTACACACACAAACGTGTATATGGTTAAACACAAAACCTGAAATGATACTGAATCTTTTTCATCTCTGAAATACAGATTTGTCCCTTGGCTTCTGAATAACATGAACTACAGTGTTCCTTGTCTTCAGTTCTTCTATGTAGTAATTAAACCCTTTCTGGGTTTAACTAAAATGTGGCTAATTTTGCTCAACCTTCTGAGACTGCTAAACTGAAGGACTGGGAGCTGAACTGGGCCCTGTTCTGCATATTTCTAAAAGCTTCAGTTCAGCCTCCATCTCTGTTGTATGAGTTGTTGTTGCTTTCCCACTGATAAATCATTGCTGTGGTGGCTAAGGTGTGGGAAGATGCTTACTATTTATAACTGTTTTTTTTTTAATCCAGTGTTTTCACAGCAGACAGGGTAGTGACTCCAGGTTTTCTGCTTATGCTGTGATCGATATTCCTCCTCATTAACTTTGCCATCTCATTCTCTGCTTCTTGAGAGTACTTGCCAGCTGTGGATATCCATCTGGATTAGGCACCTGTTCACATATTTCCTTCTAGTGCTACTACATAAAGGCTTAGCAACTTAGTGGCTCTGCAATACTTACCAGAAATACATAACTTCAAGTACTGGGGGGGGGGGGGAGGGGGGGGCCCACCTTGTTCATTTTTACAATATTAAGAAAATTGGTGCCTTTTTGCTTACACTTCTGGGACTGTTTATTCTGTTTCTGAAGGATACTGGATCAGAGCTAATAGAGTTGTAACCCAATACAGGATAATAAACCATATGGACTCTTGTGAGACTTACGAACAGAATTTCTTTAGCAAGTGACTGAAATAGGGTCTTGCGGGGTGCTGTTTTTGCTTATCATTGACAGTATACCGGGCAGTGACCTCGCTGCCTGGAGGGAAAATCTGATTCCCAGTTGCCTCCTTACATGAAATGAATTTACAGGGCTGATAGGCAGAGAGAGCCGCCACAGAAGCCTCAGTTCTGAGCCAGGCAAAGCAAGGTGACCCCTCTGAATAGGTGGTGCTCCCACAGAGCCGGGATCATTGGCCTTCTGGGGCTGGTTAGGCTTTGATGCTCTTGTATAGATGCGGTTCAGGTCTTCTGTGTTTAGCTACCAAGTAACTACAGGTCTGAAGGGGTAGACTACATATTTATTCATCCTGAAAGCTTATTATGCAGTGAGCTTGCTCTTCTAAATGGTATATTGTTATCTGCTTGCCATTTGTGCAAGCTGCTGTTAATTTGAAGATATGCTGCAGCTGATGCATCTCTTTAAGAAAAGTTAAGCATTTTTCCTTTTTGCCCTGGGGTTGTACTAGAAAGATCAGTAACAAAGTAGACTATGAGAATTCAGGTCTTTTACTGTTGCAGTACAAAGATGATGCATAATTTTTAGTTTTTAATAGAAAGCATTGTGTAGAAGCAATGTTTAGTGATAACCCAATCAGACTGCATAACTGGGAGGCAAACACTAATCATGTAGATAAGCAATATGAGTCCTGTTTATTGCCCGTATTGTGTTAAATCTGTGTGATATAAAATTACTCTCTAATGGATCAGAACAATTAATACTTGATCATAGGACACGTGCTGCTTTTGTAATCTGAAGTGTTTTAAAAACAAAATGAGAAGTCTTGATGGTTAGCCTAAGCCTGTTCCTTATATGTAATGATCATTTTCTGTGATAACAAATAATGAACTGTGTAAGTTATAGAAAATATTCTTATTGACATTATGTATGAAATGAATTTTTAATTGAGTAGATGTGTTGATTATGGTAATACTGTTGGGCAAATCAGACTTTAATTTTATGCATTCAGTTTGTATTTAGAACTACGTAGGTATTTTTAGATATATAATAATTTGCCTATTCATTTTTAAATGCCCATTTCAATACTAAAAAGGGTTGTGTGTCTGTGGACACATTGCACCTACCAGCTTTCTCTTTTACTGCGGCACACAAATACTATTTCACCTGTTTGCAAGAATGTGGGGAGGGGGGAAAAAAATGGAAAAATGTAGGCAGAGGCTAGGAATACTACACAGGGAAGTACCCTGGCAAAAGATAATGAAATGCACTTAGTCTGACTTAATACTGTGGTCCAGTGCAGATCTCTGTCAGGTGAGTGCAGTGGGTGGCATGTTTTGGCTGCAATTTATCTCCTCTTTTACTCACCATCTAAGGACTCCCCTTTTTCTTGTATACTCTACTGAGAAAACTTGGTTTATAGTTCTCTGCTGGGGAAGCATGAAATAATAAAACTGAATTCTCTCTCTCAAAAAAAAAAAAAATCCCTTTGGCATTTCAAACAGAATGTTTTAAACTTTGAGCATAAATCTAAGTTGTTTTATCTGAAATGTTTTTTACTGTGATAATTTCCAAACTACTACTTTATTGCTGGGCTTAGTTATGATATAGATGTAGAACAGTCTGCTGCAGAAGTTGAGAGAATATAGCTCAGTTGTAGCAAACTGCTCCTAAGCACTCTACCTGATATAGCTACTAACCTTGAATTTTTCTAAATCTTGATCGCTGGCAATGTTGAATTATATAGACAGGACACTCAGATTACAGGTGAAAAATCATATGCAATGATGCTAGTGCCTTGGAAATAGCTGACTCAGTATGCAATCTAATTTGACGGGAAATGAATCAACCTGAAGGTACTGTATTTTATTTCTTAATCACATCAAATGACAGAGGATTAAAAGACAAAATGGCCAGTGAGACATTTTTGCTTCAACAGATGTATTTAGCTTACTGCACTACATAAGGACTTTATTCTAAGACTTTCCTCCAGTTGTTATAGGTCGCTGATTAAATTAGAACTGTACAGAATGAAAGGCATTGTCTGTGTACGTGAGGCCTGTTACAGTGTCAGAGAGACTCTAGGAACCCCCTAAGATCTTTGGAATGCTAATCATTTTTAAAGAAGAGATGATGGAGTAAAGTAATATTTCTGAGGCTTGTGCAGAACACTACTCTTACTTCCTGTTTGAAGAGGGGAACAATGTTTCCATTTTTAAACTTTGCATGAAAGTAGGAATGCTTCTTGTTTGCATTTAGCATCTTGACTGAAGTCCAGCATCAATTAAAACAAAACAAAGCAAAAAGTGTTCACACTTTGAAAATCTAGAAATTTCATAGCTGCAGACTTGCATGGTTGCTTGGGAAGAGCTTATTTCTAACTGTTAGTTTTGTTCCTGTGGCCTCATCAGAAGGTTTTCTCCTGTGTTTTCCCAGTTAAACTGAGACAGTATTTTGACTGAAACTGACCTTTTTGGGAACTTAACACTTTTGAGTCACTTTTGTCTGGTATACCAGCTGGAGCATGGTAGTGTGTTCCTGCCACTTCACCTGCTAGGTCTGTAAAATGGAACATGCCTGGTGTATTTTAAGGGGAAATTCTTGAATTTTGTGCTACCAGAATATGTTGTGCATAGTTCTTTTTATGCTGTTTTGAAGAGAAGCACTTTATTCATATGTAAAGCCCCAAGTGAAAGAATATTTTGCAATCATTTTAGAGCTTGAAACTAAAGCGAACCTCTGGCTTGATTTGACTTGTAAGACATCAAGATTAACTGTGTGCTGTGTTGATTTGTCTTTTCCATCTATCTAAGCAAGTATGCTTGATATATTTTATATTAAAGCATTTCTCATTTAAAAAATAATTAAATGAAAACCTTCTCTGTGACCAGGATAAGAATAGTTCATAAAACTTCGTCAAGCTTGATATCATCTTTTTATTGCTTCAATTGACATCTTGGCTAAAGGTGTGTGATGAAGAAAGACGTGGTTCTTGGTGCTGTTGTGTAGTCAGCCCAGTGACTCTGGACAACTTCCTGCACCTCCGTTCCCCAAGAAGCCCACCTTAGAAGGGACAGTAACTGCTTGCCAGGGGTGTTGGGTGGGAGTGCTTTGATTTATCAATGATGAATTGTTGATCGTGTAATAACTAATGATCTCCATTGAAAATATGAAGCTGCTCTCTACCAGAGCTGCTTCTCAGTTCTCCTTGCTATTTGAGTGAAGAATTTAGAAAAGGTCTGTCCATCTCTGGGGTGACAGCATGAATAATGAGCTGACAGTAGGGGCCATAGGGCTGTGAGGTGGGGTATATCATGATGTAGGGGAGCTGTATATATGCTTAGCATTCTAGGAAGAAACATTATTCCTGACTGATGGGCAAAACTTGGCTCCTCTCCTGCAAAGAGCTAGGAAAGCTGCAATACTGGAGGAGCTGGGCAGCATGCAATGTGCAGCCATCACACCCTTCCCTGAACCTTTATCACAAGGCTCAAAGTCTCTTCTCCCCTTACTTTTTCTGTGTAGGTTTTTTTATGCCACTTACTTCACAGAATCACAGAATGGGCAGGGTTGGAAGGGACCTCTGAAGATCATCTAGTCCGACCCCCCTGCCGAGCAGGATCACCTACAGCACGTTGTGCAGGATGGCATCCAGGTGGGCTTTGAATATCTCCAGAGAAGGATGCTCCACAACCTCTGTGGGCAACCTGTTCCAGCGCTCAGTCACCCTCACAGTAAAAAAGTGCCCCCTCATGTTGAGCCGGAGCCTCCTGTGTTTCAGTTTGTGCCCATTGCCTCTTGTCCTTCGAGTGCACCTTTCTGCTGCTGAGTAGCTGCAAAACAATTTTAATTCCGTATAGAAGGCAGTTGTGTTTATAGTGCTGCTGGAAAAGGTGCTGCACCTGCTGAGTAGCTATTTTCAAATACAAATGCATACATTTTGTTCTGAGATTTCACAAGGTTTTAGCCCATCATGAAGATTAGTTAGTTCTAGGAACATTGATGCTATGACATTTTGTGTGTGCAATTTGTCATAAATGTCCAAAAAAACAAAAGGCAATTTTCCTGAAGTAGAACTTACACTACGCAAATGGAAAATTTGGCTATGGTGTTTTAGTCTGTGACTCATTTTGGGAAATGTTAAGATCCATAATAAATCCTACTGCAATAAATTGTTCTCATTAGCTTTCTTCTACATGTAGGAATTTGCTTAGTCTCTGCTAGTAGGTAAATTTCCTTTGCTGGTGGGAGAAAAATGTGTAGGATCAGATTCAGTGAGGTACTTAGGCAGCTGTCATTAACTTCAACCATGTAAGACATTCAGCTGGAAGGAATGCCACTCTAGTTAGATCTGTGCGCTGCTGAAACTCAGCTCCACGCAGTGGCCCAGAGGGTAAATTGCTCCTCAAATGACAAAAACCAGAAGGGGGGAATAATTCTGTGCTTTGCTATGCATGAATATCAAATCGATGATAAAGAAACAGTTACCATGGGCAGAGAGTTCATCGTTGCTTTTCAGACAGTCTGCTGGATTTGTTTTTTTTTTTATTCAGCAAGTTTGAAAGCTATGCATCAGTTCTTTCTCTTAAGTGAAAGTTTATTGTGAAATAGAAAAATACTTTTGTGTTCACTATAAACTGATGAAGTTCTGGCTGTGCTGTCACTTAAATTATTGTTTAAGCTTGTGTACAGTTTTTCATCCCATAGACCTAATTAATTGTCTCAGTAAGCCATTAAATGGAACATAAAGGAAATTGCATAAGCAAAGCATTCCTGTCAGAGGGAAACATAAAAATTAGTGAGAAATTGACAGAGTAATACAGTCTTTCAAAACTTGTTCATCATATCGAGAGCTTAAGTTTGTAGGTGGAACTGAGCACATCTGTAGGCAGTTCAGCATGTTACCAACACTGTTTTGGTTAATATACTAGAATGACCTGCTGCCTTCGTCCTTCATCAAACTGGGATTTCAACTTCAGAAGTTGCATTCAAAATCTTGGTAGGTACCATCTGCGTTTGAAATACTACTGCTGAGCCTGCAAATTTCAGAAGCATGCTCTAACTTCCCATCTGATGGATGAAAATATCAAAATACTGGACTTTACCAAGATGTGTGTAAAGATTTGTCCTGTCTCAGCAGTGGATTATTTGTTAGAAACATCAGCTTGGACACTTTGGTCCTCCACTTGTGCTTTCTTAAGTTCATCTAGGCTGTTCTCCATTAGTTGCTGAAGAGAACATCCTTTGCAGCTATATCAAAAGCCTTACTAAAGTCAAAGATACTTACGTCATCTTGGCTTGCATAGGGGTCCTCTGAGCTACAGAGTTCTGTGTTACTAGAAGAATTAAGATTCTTCTTTTAAGACTTCTGTTAACAGAACAAAGGGAAAACACTCCATGTTGTTCAGAGATAAGCTTCTGTGACATTGGTGGAAACTTTAGTGGAAATTTTCAAAAAAAAAAAAATCATTTTCCTTTCTATGTAAAGCTCTTTCTAATACTGTGTAACATATGTTACTATAATTCTTAACCTTTTTAATATTTGCTTCATGTCTCTTTAGTATCCAACTTAGTCCCATCCATCACAGTCATAGGATTTTCAACTGTTACATGGAGGAATTTGAAAAATTGTTTTTCTGAAGTCACTATATTAAATCTCTTTGTATAAAAGGGAGTGGTAGATATGACCAAACTGCAGAAAATTGCCACTTTTACTGTTAATTTTCTGAGGAAACAGTTCTGAAATGTTTTTACAATAGCAATATGTTAAGATAAATTAGTTGCATTTGCTTTAGTTTTCTTCATTCTTCGCTTTTGCTAAAATGAAACAGCAAGGAGTAGCTAAGGTAACTGAAAAATTGGCCAGCTGAAGGCCAATGACAATTCAAGAAACAAGCAGGAGGGAGGGTGGTTTCTGATGTTCAGAACCCTTTTTTTTCCCAGGGGAGAGCACTTCTAACAAAGTGAAACCCCCAAAAGATTTCAGTTCTTCCCTCTTCACCTCTCCTCTTTCTTTACCACAAGAAGTAAAACTGCACAGCTAGTGAGTTGAGCTGTACTCAGTTAGGTAAGAATCCTTTATAGTAACTTGAAATGAAGCGCAACAAGCATTTATACATATACTCAGCAGAAAATAATCTGTGGTCTTAGGTGGTATTGGTTACAGTTAAAATCCTTGTTTTCAGCAGCAGCACTGGCCTTCTGTCATGGCTCTGACATGCAATATGGTCTGTAGCTGTGGTAACTAGCATAACTGCAAAATATACAGAGATAATTGCTTCTTTCTTTCCTGTCCTTCTGTGTTTGTGGCTGTTTGTAACAACAGTTAGTCACCTGAACCATGAATTTTGAACTCAGCCACCAATTAGTCCAGACTGTACACTTTCTGTATAGTAACTGACCTGCTGTTAGTAACCTGCTGAAGAAATGCTGGATTCTGTGGTTACCATTGCTTTTCTAGAAATGTTTTTGCTTATAATAGCTGTCTTTCTCCATCAACACTTTATTTAGACAAAGGTCATATGGTTAATATATGACTGTAGTTAAGGAAGCACATTTGAACACGTTTCTTGGATTTAAAAGATAGTTGAGTACATACAAGGTGCTTGTCTCCATGGCTTTCAAAGCACTCAGTGCCGTAGATGAGGCAGTGAGGTAAGGACACACTACTGGTGAAAGTGATACCTTGGCTAAGCAACTCGCCTTGCAGCACACATTTTGCCAGCTTTGCATTATTGATAAGCAAAGACTTACCACAGAAAATACAGGCACCCCGTGGTAGCAACTGTCATAAATTGATCCAATCCCCACAGAGACAAAAATGTTTCTGGCAGGCTGAATGAAAAGGAATTCAAGGAGGAAAGCTGTCAAGGGCTGATGTCTGCACTTTTGGGGTAAAACATAATGATAGGAGCACAAAGGAAAGATAAAACTGCATGGTGAGAAATTTCTATAGTGTCCTTAATTTCTCTTTCAGCAGGAGAATTTTTAGTAAGCTACTTTTTGGCAAGGACTGTGGCTGGCTGCTTTAGGAAGCCTGTTCATGTGGAACTTTCTTGTCAGGCTTGCGTTTTAGTGGGTTCAATTGACTTCCTTTTATTAAATTTCTTAATGTGGAAAACCAAAACACACCATAGTACTACAATAGGTTTGTTTTTTTCTGAAGGTCAAAGCATGCAAAGGTATTCTTAAGTGTCTTTTAATATTTTGAGTTGCATATATGTACATGTGCGTGTGTGTGTATATATACAATCCTACCTCTTACTCCAGTCCTAAAGTAAATTGTCTAAGTCATAGAATATCCTAAATACAAATGCTAAATTTTGCTTCTGCATTGCAGCCTTTTCAAGTTATTTTGCCTATAATAGTTTCATAGTATTCAAATTGGCAGCTAAGTCAACATGAATTGTATGTACTGTACGATACTCAGCTGATGCATTAATTTTTGTAACCTTTAAGGGCTTCATCCTTGTAAAGCTTCAATTTAATGTTCTCACTAATGGGCACCAAAAAAAAAGTTTAGTTAGCATGTGTGCAGAAGCATCAAGTATTGATGTTGATTTTTAATCATGTGTAATCAAACTGAGTTAACTGATTTGATGCAACGAATGCGTTATGTAAGACAGTTTCTTTCCGGCAAACTAAAGTCTCTGGTACTTCTCAGCTTCTACAAATGCAGTGTTCTGCATTCGCTATGAAGTGTGAATAGGCCAGTGAGAGGCCCCTGTGAAACCCATACGTATTAAACTCATAGCATGATTTCTCTAATACACCCTTTCCTGCACTGGATGTATGTAAGTCTCTTTAAGGCCTATTTCCTCCTCAGTTTTATTCCCATCTTCTTCTGCTACATCTCTTCCTTTAATCAGATCCTGACCAGAGCAGGGAGCACTGTATGTATTTCAGGTATTAATTATTGCAGCAACAATGTTATAAACAACATGGCTCAATTGTTCTGCTGTTAGAACTACTCATTATTTGAATTCAGTAGGTAATAGAAGATGAAACTTTACATACGAGTCTGATATGAATACTCCTGGGGGAAAAAAAAAAGATAAATTCTGAGTGTTTTGCACCCTAATGGCCGCAGCAATTATTTCTCTAGTTGTAGCATAGACTCTTTCCAAATGGTAGAGGCTGCAGAATATCTCATTGCTGGGAACATTTGTTGTAAGTGATGCATGAAGCCCTGTTAGATTGAAGTATACAAAAGCTCTCTTGTCACTGACAACACTTAAGATTATGTATCCCAGTGTGGTTGTTAAAAGATATAGGCTTTGATACATATTGAAAATCTACAACATGATAGTATTTTTTTCCACTCTACCAGAAATTTTTGAGGGAAAGTGCACTTAAAAAAAGTTTATCTTGCAGTCTAGATTGCCTGAAGAGTTGCTGCAGAAAATTTTTTTCTAGATAGGGGAATTCTCTTTACATGCCTAACTTTCCAGAAGTTAATTACTTAAAGTACTTTCTGAATATAGAATATGTTTTGATTCATACTTACTTTGTATAAATCTGTTATGAAGAACTATCTATGTATCAAACCTGAATTTTAAAAATTTTATTAACTGCTGTGCGGAAGAGATCCAATAAATATTATATATATGCAGTATTTTGGCACAGTTGACATGTCCTAAGAGTTGATTTTCCTTGTGGAAATGCAGGGACCAATAAAATCTATTGAATATTCACACACACACACACACACACACACACACACACACACACACACTAGAGAACTTTGTTTTAATATCTGTTAGGTAACAGCTCTCAGAAGGCTCCTGAGAGGTTACAAATAAAAAGAAATATTTTAAGGAGTTACTGAGGGCAAGAAATTGAACAGTTTCTCAATTTCTATTTAATTCAAGAAGTACTAGAATAGCTTGTTACTCATCAGAAAACTCAAATTTTTCTGGATTCATAGAATCATAGAATATCCCGAGTTGGAAGGGGCCCACAAGGATCATTGAATCCAACTCCTGGCTCCACACAGGACCACCCAAAAATCAGACCATGTGTCTGAGAGCGTTGTCCAAACACTTCTTGAACTCCGGCAGGCTTGGGGCTGTGACCACTGCCTTGGGGAGCCTGTTCCAGTGCCCAACCCCCCTCTCAGTGAAGAACCTTTTTCCTAACACCCAGCCTGACCCTCCCCTGTCTCAGCTCCGTGCCGTTCCCTCGGGTTCTGTCGCTGTCACCAGAGAGCAGAGATCAGCGCCTGCCCCTCCGCTCCCCTGCTCTTCTCTGGGCTGAACAATCCAAGTGACCTCAGCTGCTCCTCATACGTCTTGCCCTCCAGACCCTTCACCATCTTTGTAGCTCTCCTTTTGGACACTCAAAATAGTTAATGTTCTTATTATGTTGTGGCATCCAAAACTGCATGCAGTACCCAAGGTGTGGCCACACCAATGCAGAGTAGAGTACAGAGATTGTATGAAATCCTTCTAGCAGCTTTCTTTAAATCCTATTCCTGACAGGAATGTACTTTCCTGGCCACAAAGCAAAGCTATGGTGTCAGATACAAACCCAGTAGCCTGGCAATCTAAGCAGCCAGTCTGTTCGATCAAGACTCAGGCTGGAGTCCAGCAGACCTTGTTTCAAACATGGCACTGATTGGAGTGCAGAACTAATTATAGGAAAACGAACTTTTTCAGCAAACCCATGAGTACTGAGGTGCTTCAGCCTGTTGTATTGTGAACTTACTATGCCAGTGGCACATGGTTAGAAGCTCTTCAATGGCAGTCTTTTCCATTAACTGGTACAGTGTTCAGCCACAGACTTCTCAAAGCACTCACTTCCACATGCTGGTGCATCTGCCTTAAGTCTGTACTCTTTGTATCGGCAGTGCCAGCCCCTCCTGTGCAAACATTTCTCAGTTTGATTTCAATAGAAATAATTTACAGCTCACACTAGCTAAGGAGTTTGACTCTCTGGATTGGCTTTTCATTGGGACAATTCCTTAACTGTAAACTGTTTTCTGCTAATTAGACGCACCAGTCTGGAATCTCTCCACATGTTTATTATGTTTAGCTCTAGTTGTGTATTCTTTAGGCAAAGTGATTAAAATCAACAACTTAAATATTGAAGACAACAGCATGGTATGTCAAGCCCCGGCCTGGCAGCTGGTACATCTGCCTCTACCCGAGCTGCGTGGGAACTGGGGCTGCCCATGTCTGAGCATCCCAAACATACGTAAGTCAGCTTGCATGCAAAGACTAGGTGTGTCTGTAGGGTTCCAATAATGCTCAAAGCAAAAGCTGTTTAAATCTTGGTTAATCTGAGCATTTGGGGAAGTGAACTAGCAAACTGACCTATTCTGAATAGCTCTTTTAAAGATTATTTTATAAAGAAGTTTAAGAGCATGGAATCTGAAAATCCAGTAATCTGAAAATGCTCTGTATAGCTTAAGAAGGTGTTCTGCACTTAGTGCTAGTGTATGAATTGCTTTTAAGGGCAGATTAATGTAAGTTAAAATATTATGAATGCAAAGAAACCAATAAATTAAGTTTCAGGCTTGCTCCCTCTGTTCATAATTCACTGTTTTGGCAATGATAATTTTATTAGCAACTTTCCTATTGGCTGTTCCTAATGTATGTGTTGTACAAGTATAAATGAATGTTGTTGTTCCGACTTTGCTTGCTAGTGTATCACCGCTGTGTAGGTATTCTGGTTTATCAAATTGTCTTAACTTTTGAATTTCAGTTGTACCTGGCCAGCTTTGTCCAGGCAGCCCGTGGATTCAGTGGGTGTTAAGTACAATGTCATAAACTTCCGGGAAAAGAGACAGGAATATCTTCCTTAACATCAGTGTAGTGCAGTGGGTCTTTAATGCTTTTACTGTATATTCAGTTCTGTTATCAAGATCACTTTTGTCCTTTTTAATTCATAGTGCCACTCCCTTCAGCTTAAAATTAAACACTTTAAAATAAGTATGCGTAAATATTAAGAGCTGGTAGAATTAACAAGGATCTAGATCACCTTTTTATCACCTTTTTTTTTTTTTTTTTAAAACATCTTCTGCTTCTTACTGGTCTTTGCCTGTCTTGTTTTGCTGCTCTTGACACTTGCTTAAGAAATTTGCTCCAGAACAGAGAGCACTTCTTGTCACAAAGTGGCAAGACTATCATGCTGAAATATAAAAGCTTTATGTAAACTTCCCATGATATATATGTCAGGGAATTGAAACAGGGAAAAACAATGTACTCAGCAAAAGATGACTCCTGTGTGACTCAGAGACAGACAACTCATAATTTCTGGTTCATGGATTTGAAGTTAACCCAGCTATGAAGTTGTTGGTTGGAAGTGATCATTCAATAGCTAGCATTATCACCCAGTACCAGGTAGTCCTAGTAGCACACCTCAAGTGCTGAAATGATACATGGTGAGATGTAAATGTTCTACAAACTTGTGAGCACGCAGCAAACTAGTAGGAAAGCATGCTAGGGAAGTGCAATATAGAATCCTAATAGCTCTTAAACACAGCAGCAACTGTTAATTCTGACCTTACTTGTCCGTGCTTCCACACTGTTGTCAACATAGTACAAGACCTTTGTTATTTCATACCTGGTGTTGCTTAATTATAGCAGCATAATCTAGGTCAGTATGAAAAAGTGGAGTAAGAAGCATTTTGTATACTTGGTATGGTTTTGAGTCAACTTTTCAGAGGTACTGAGTCCCAGGCAGCTGCTGACCTCTTTTTAATTTAGGTTGTTTTTTGTATGTGAAATCACACTTAGTTACGCTTCTGAAAATGCAGACATTCAACAGAGTTTCTGAAAACATTATCCTAAATCTTTCTTTGGCACCGCTGCAGAAGAGTTGAGGATGCTGTTTCAGTGGAAGCAATCCAAGAGTGACTTAAGTGGCATTTTTATGAGTGTTATTCTAAAGCCTTTTAACAAAGATTTGAGCTAGAGGTGGACTTGGAACAAACCCAGGCTCTGACCTTTTGTGAACTTGAAAATTGGAGTTTGAATGCTTGTGTTTTCAGATGTGCTTTTGGCTCATATACAAATGATGGTTGAATGCAAATAGTGTTTTCTTATAGTGTAGTTATCCTAAAGAATATTGAAATATTATGAAATTTGTCTGAAGCTGTCAAAAATAAGGTTATGATCTGAAATATCCTCCATAAAGTAAGCTTCCCTGAGGAAACTAATGGCAATATATTTGAATATGCTGATTTTTTTCAGGTGATGACTTAAGGCATAAGTCCGCTCAGAAGAACAAATTTACTTTCCTCATGAACTAAAAGGCTTTCAATAACTCTGTGCTGCCAGAAGTGATAGTCATTTTACTCAGAAATTCCTTGTATTTTTGTTTTATTTCAGCTGGATATCTTTTGCTTTGTAGAATAATGGTTGATTAAAATCTAAAATTATTTTACTGCCTTGTTATTTTACTGAGGTAGCTCACTTGAGTGATAACTCTTCCCATCAAAAAAGAACAATGTCAGTCCAATCAAGTTGGGCATTTTTGGCAGAGACAAGCAGTATGTAGTCTGTCTCCCGTAAGATATATCTGAAGCATACATAGATCATGATGGCGTGCAACATACCTAAGTACGTTGTATCTTAAAATATAAGGTACTCTTTCCTGCGAACTCTCTTCAGAATACATTCACAGAATACATAGAAAACTTGCATAAAACTTTATAGATGTGACACTTCACATGTTATTGTTTTGACAACTGACTTGAGGCATATATTGAGCAGGAAATCTTTTGCAGTGTTTCTTGAGCCTTTGTGTCAAATTTCTAGTGAGCAGTCTGTAGGATTTTTCTGTTTTTCTGCTGCCATTCTAACAGGTGCAGGAGCTAAAATACATATGATGAAATTATGCCATAATGTTTTGTCAACAGTGTGAAGATTAGTCCCAAACTAGCATTTAAAAAATGAGATTAAACTGGGCAGACTCCAAATGTGTTTTAAAATTGCACAGAAGATCGTGTATCTGTGATTCCTGTGAGTAGGGGAAAGAGTAAACCCAATGAGAAAGGAGAAATGAGTCTTCAGGATAGTACTTGCTGTAGTGTTTGAGGATGCTGTTTCTGTAACATGGGTTAATGAGAGTGAGCACACTTTTGCTGTCCTTTGAAGTACATTGCTCTTATACACATAGTTCATCTGCATTATAAATTATGATGTATTCCATGAGGATAAACTTTTGCATTGGTGAATGAAAAAGTGAGTAGCAGTGCTTCAGTTTAATCTATATAATTAATTTACAATCACTTCTGTAGCATGAGACATTCAAAAGCAGATTTATTATGATGTCTACAAATAAATAGCCCATATACAAAAGTGGAAAAACACAGTAAATATCGTGGAGTTGAGCAGTGTGAAAGTGGCTAGCTGGTTCATGGGTAGGTGAACGATTTGCATGATTCAATGAACTGAAGTAGTTCCTTGTAGGGAAGAAATAGTTACAGTAAGGTTTCTGCATGGCAGACATGTTTTTAAAACAAGCAACAGCTTTAGAAACTAATCTGATGTGGCTTCACTGTGCATGTGTGTAGGTTAAAAATGCTTTTACACTTACTAACTACTACCAGAATGTATACTAACACTGTACAGCTGAAAAGGCTAACACTTTTTTAGTTACTTCTGCCTCTCCATAAAGAAATCATGGCAAAAGAAGTGACGTAAAAATAAGTAACAGAACACCTGCTTCCTGTGACTATTTTCAAAACTAATTTCTTTGTGGGAAAGAGATTTTGTCCCCAGTCATTTCTGAATTTGTCTAGGCTTTTATCATGGCAATCACAAAAATATGTGGACTGTGGAAATTGACTGCATGAATAACCAAATTAAATGTAAGCCAGAAGAAGTGAGGTATATTGCAGTTTCCTTCTATTCCCCTTTTGAAAAAGAAATCTAGGTATATAAACTTCTGTTTCCACACTTTAAAGGGACTGGTGCTACCCTTACAGCACTCAGTGCTGCCTTCCGGCAGTATAATTCTCATAGCAAGCAAATATATTTCTGAGCAGATGCGTGCTAGTGGTTATTGTGGTTATCTAGGACACTTCTATAATGAGGTAATATTAAAGTGATACCAGTACTTGTGGACTTATGCTCAGCTTATTTTTGATAAATCAGTAACTACTATTAATTGGGATTTATGTAATATTATAAACTCATCCATTGATTAACATATCACAAATGATAAAACAGTAATTGTCTGCCCCAGAAATATATGATTTATCTGGCAAATTAGGAACTTCTTGCTCTTTGTACACCTCTGGGGGCACTGGATGGGCAAAATTTTATCCCAAGCCACTAAAAACTTGTTTGGATACAGAAGTGTCCAGGCTGAACTCTGTTTTTTTGCAGAGCTATAAATGATGGTTTTCCAGTGTGAGTTACTAATTTTGTGGTAAATGCTGAGGTAGCATTCTTTAGAGCCACGATATCTTTGCATGGAGAAGTTATTTTAGGATGAAGATTTCTGTGGGTCGTTCTGAGCTTATGCATTTATGTTTATGATGGTCTTACCAGTTCAAGTAAATGCTTTAAAACTTCTGACACTAGTCAGAAAATACTTTTTCTGGAACTTTTTGAGCCATCCAGAACACACAAAGCTTGAAGTGAATACTTGCTGGGCAAATCAGAATGTGTATCAGAGAGTAGAAATAGTTTTGCCAGTTATCTGTAGAAATGCACAATTGACTTTGTTCCTTGAGATGTTTCTGGAGGTAACTCAGTCTTGGTTTTGATATCTGTTTTGGAGCACCTTAGCTCAAAGTATAACCCAATATATGTCAGAGTTGGCTGTGCAAACTGTGATGGGAACCTCAGCTGGGCAGAGCTTGTACTGGATCTGTCTAGACGTTCTCCGTATGCTGAGTTCCACAGGGAAAATACATTTAAGCTCAGTCAGATGTTTTTGAACAGAAACATAATTTGTGACTTTTTATTTATAAGTTACAGATCAGATGGGGAAAAATATGTCTTAACCCTTCCTACACACGCTCCTTGCAGTCCTGGGTTAGTTTTGGACTTGCAGTTGCAGTGAAATCTGCAGTCCTCTGTGTCTCTTCTTTTTGTGGCTTCTGAGGCTTCCTTTTCCACTGTCTGTCATTTTTTTAATATGGCAACTGAACAGTAAATGGACGATAAATGTAAGAAGGTGTGGTAAGATGGATGGAATCCAGTAGCTAGGTATTCATTTGTTTATATTACTGCTGGCTTGAATGCAAAAATGAATCCTTAAATACCGTGAATTTGTGATCAACACGTAGTATCTTCTCTCTTCTTAAAAATTAATTCTATAGTATTATGACAAATTATGATTAATGCAATCCTCTTATTGCTTTCTCTTTAGATTAAAAGCAATTAAGAACTATTATAAATGTTAGAACTTAAAGACATTATATGTTGAGATTCATTTATGCGCATCTAATTGAAAGCAGAAATGATCAGCAAACATCGATCTAATGACTTGCACTAACCTTGACACAGCTGGCTAACGAAATTATGCCTTGTCACTAGTGGTATGTGTTAATTTCATTGAATTATTTGCCTATGAATAAACTCATTCACAAGATCTGAAAGCAGTACCATGCAGTCATCTTTTCATATATTCTTACCTATTGCTCGGAACTCTGTGTATTAACTGACTAGAAACAAACAAAAAAGCATCTAGTCTTTTATAAGAAGGAAGTTTAAACATCAGGAATGAAATCATCAAAGTTAACGATACTGTAGGTGTATACTAGCACAAGACTGTCTTTCATAAAGAGTACAGAAAATACACAGGCTGCAGCTATTATCTTCACATTCCGTGGAGATGCTAAAAAGCATAGACTGTTTCTCATCTGCTTACAAGATCTGCTACATCCTTTCCTTTCTATTTGCTGTAAGTAATTGTAACAAATGTAGAAGCAGATGGAAAAAAAAAATAATTTGGTAACCACTTTTCCAAGGTTCTGTCAGTCCATTTTAAAATCCCAATTCTAATAAATGCTCGCTTATTTCTTCTACTGCTNGAATAAGTCTTCCTTAGAGGGTTTTTCTCAGATATGTGAATGGCCAATTAAAAAAAGGGGTGGGGTGGGGGCNGCCAATGGCTGAATTAAGTAGCTCCATATGCTAGACTGGTAAATTTAACATGGAGAATGGTGCAGACCTTGATTTTTTTCGCCAATGAGATTGTACCTTGGTATAGTTTCAAATAAAATATTGTTGAAATAAAAACAGCAATAGGCAAAAGAATAAGTCTTCCTTAGAGGGTTTTTCTCAGATATGTGAATGGCCAATTAAAAAAAGGGGTGGGGTGGGGGCAAAAAAAAAAAAAGCACAGTATTAATATGCTTCTAATTGTTGTTATTGGTACTATTTGTTTTCAGTGCCATAGCTGCTGCTTCTGTAGCCTTCCACAGGTGATATAGAACAAGAGAAAAGGCATGTTAATTCTTTGCTTGTTTTATGTCTCTTGGCTTTTTAGGTCACTGTCATCTTCTGTGAAACAGGATCAAAATATTGTGGTGCTTTGGTGTTTGTGTAATCTTCTCAAACAATTAACAGTAGTGTTTGTGTAATTTCTCAAATGGTTTGTAGTAATTTTTCTGTAACTTTCTCAGTTTATAGTTACATTCAGTAAAATGTAGGTTTTTTAGAATGTTTGATTATGACCACACTTATACTATCTGATGTTTTCTGCATTAAATTGTTTGTCGAAGGCTTACCACAGAGCTGAGTAATGCTTTCGGATCTCACACTTACCAAATGTTTGGTGTTCTGCTGAATAATCGCACTGTGAGCCTTGTTATGTAGGTATTTTTCTTTTCATTAGGTATTTCTTGTGAGGTAGAACTAATGCATTAAGAAGCAAAGATTTGCTGTGTAGGAATACATACCTGACTCTTCAACTTTTCCTGTACATACTTTTCTTTGCCTATATTGGCNCTTGCATCTTACTGGAAAAAGAACTACATTCACTGTGGCCTCTCAAAATCAAAAGAAAAAAGTCTGAAATGCATGTTGTGCTGCAGTTAAGAGATATGGAAGACAAGTTACTTGGGACTGATGGGTAGTATGCATTATGGGGTACCGAAGTAAGGTTTTCTATAGAAATTTACGTTCAGAGTTNGGCTTGACATATCTCTTATTATCTGGCTTGTAAATCTCACTTGCTATACAGTCCCATATGGTCACTCTAATTTTCTGGAGTATACTTAGCATAGATCAAGATAACTTACTGGTATTGTGACTTCATTTCACATACAAGCAAAAGGAGCTTCATACCTGCTGGTGCAGACAAGTGGTCTGTTCTAATCTTTACCTGAGTATTCCTCACATTAATTGTGCCTTGCCTGAGAATACTGAATGCTTTCAGGCTATCGGTTTTCAAGTGACTGTTAAAAAGCACAGACAAATCTTTCCACCATACTTTGTCTATGGACTATTGACATTTTTATGCCATATTACTACTTCAGGCATAAAATTCTTAATAGTTTCCTCTTTGTATCTTGTTCTGCATAATCTAAAACTGTCCACAGTTTGAGAAATTGAATTTATAATGATGTCTAATATATAGCAGTTTAAAGATTCTCACTAAATTGAGTGTTCTCTTAGAACTGGAACTAAGACTAACTAATGTCCAGCAATTGCCTTTTAACCTTTCACTAATTACTAAGTAAGGGGTGATGTGAACAGGTTCAATACTCTCTTCCATATGGACATTTCCATGGATAATATTCCAGAAAGTAAACAATCCCTAGTAAATGTTATCACAAGCAGTATGTGGTACCATTTTTATAAACAGTAGTGTTAACCTGTTTTACCTGAATTGTTGGATTTTTAATGGTCACATTCTTTCTTGATCTTTGCTGTTCTAGTACATCTATCATAGTGAAATGAGTGAAAATGAATTAATGTATGAAAATCACTCTAACCTAGACATCTGAATTTGCAGTGCTCTCTGGAAAGGGACATAATCTTTCCAGTTAGAGCTGGTCTGTGAATAGGAAAAATAAAATAAAATGAAGTGAGCTATTGAAGATAAATAATTGTAAGCTTTGTCTGATGGTAGGAAAAATAATCTGGGTCAAAATCAGTTTCTTTCATCAGATTAAATTGTGTCAAATCTTTATTACATTTTCTAAATAAATTCATCGCGTTCAAAGTCTGTATGCCTGAAGTTTATAACATAAACCCACCCTAGCTCTTTACTGGGCTTTCTTTACACAGTGAAATACTCAGTAATGACAGTAACCTTATTTGCTGTCCAAACCTTTTGAGCCTGCTGATGTAAACTAGAACACTAGTGTAAGTAGGCAGACTTGCATCTTACTGGAAAAAGAACTACATTCACTGTGGCCTCTCAAAATCAAAAGAAAAAAGTCTGAAATGCATGTTGTGCTGCAGTTAAGAGATATGGAAGACAAGTTACTTGGGACTGATGGGTAGTATGCATTATGGGGTACCGAAGTAAGGTTTTCTATAGAAATTTACGTTCAGAGTTAACTTGGTGTTACTGCTTTCCTGGTCAAAGATACAACATTCTCACTTAAAATTTTAGGGTTAGTTAGACTTCTTCCAGGAGTGTCTTTGAATAANATAATATGGTTAACCCAAGTAAGACCGTATGCTAGGACCCGTGCTGTACTGCTTTTGCATTCTGAAAACTTGTGTAGTGTTGTAAACAAGTAGAGAAATTTGAATTTCTTGCAGTAGTGTAGTGGCTAAGCTAAACTTATTTTGTAAAACAAACACTGGGTTTGGTTCACATAATCTAATAACAAAGCTTCTGTAGTACTAAGTTTTTAATGATGAGTTTTACTTGAGAGGAGGACTCCTAATCCTA
>VXAL01014429.1:101454-114435 GCA_013399475.1 Chauna torquata | reverse complement strand
TTTTGACAGTCACTGCTACATGAGGGAATCATGCCAAGAGCTGGAATGGAAGGCCTCTTAGGATGGAGGTCTTCTCCACAAATATGAGTGCATGCAGGCACATGTTTGAAGACTGCATATAGATCTGTATTAAATAAATTGGCATCTGCAACATTGTGCTCCTATTTGCTTAAGATACCTNTAAGTCTGTTTACAGGTACATACATTGGGTTGGTCGTAGAGGACCAGTTCCAGCAGCATAATTGGGAATTACCTACTCTGTTGCTGTGATACACAGTGGGAACTGAACACCTGCTGTCATTTTCTTTGTGTTGAAAACGGTGCCTGAAAACGTCTTATAACTAACATTGGATCTTGCAGCTAGTGATTCATGTGTTTACACTTGTATTAACTTATCTTCGCAATGCTATTTCATGTGGGAGATCGTGTACTTCCACGCATGATCTGCAATGAGATCCATTAGTCTAAGTACCAGCCAGATTTTAGTTTGTATAGTTCTGATTTCAGTATTAAGCTTTATACTCTTTAGGACTTCAATTGAAACTACTTTTTCCATTTTGGTAATGGGAAATCACGTCTAAACTCTTCCTGCTTTTCTGCAATCAAAATGTATTTGTTTGTAGGAAAAGTGCTTTTGCAGTTTATATAGGCAACTCTTGCACATGCCAAATGACACTGTTTTGCTTACTCCTTAGGCAAAAGAATATTAAATGAACGCTACTTCAAAATGTTTTCCATATTGCTGGGGCGTATGGGGGACTCTTCGTAGTGTCCTTAACATGTTCAAGGCAACTTTTATTTTTGAAAGCACAAATGCACAGCATGTATGATCAATGGAATGGGACACAGTGAACTGAAATGTATGAAGCATTAAGAATAACAACAACAAAAACAAACAAACAAGAAACAGAAAACAAAGTATTCAACACATTCATAACAATATCAGTATTTAAAAACATGGAGTTTAATCAAAGAAAACCTTTATCCTGCGTCTTAAGAGACCAAGAATCTTGAGGCCTTAGCATGAGGTTGGTACCATTATAACTCGTGGAATTTATTGAAAGCCTATGCTTCTTGTGATGGGTTTGGTTTAGTGATGGTGTGTCTACTCTGACAGTAGGCCCGCTGTAGTAACATAGGGTAAGCTGATGCACTGTGTTTGAAAAGAGCTGCTCACTTGCTAGATATGATACAAACAAAGCTGTACGTATAGTAAGAATGTCATGAGTAAAATATAAACAGACAGTACTGAAAGTGCATATAGAACTGTATCTCAGAAGTTTATAAATGCATTTATATCAAATAATATGCGGACGTCACATGTTACTGGTATCTCTTTTTCTCTTCTCTGGAGGAACCAACTACCCTGCTATAAGTACTGGGCTGGTATCACTATATGCTAGTACAACTGATCTTTAGTAAGTAGAGGTACAGTTCTGTATTATTCACCTACCACTGCTAGCACAGAAGAGATCAAGATTTGTATCCTTACTAGAAATTATTTGCTTTATCATAATACACATGATGCTATACAAAATATGGATTTCTAATACTGGAAATTGGAAAGGGCATTTTAGAAAAGTATTTCTACCAAGTATTGAGTTCTGGTTAAGAGCAAGAATAGAAAAATAACAAGTAATCTGATATTTATAGTGTTTGTTGCAGAACATGTGAAAAGGGCACTCATTTTTATTTTTTATTATATACAATGAAATTACTATGCTTAAAAATTCTTCAGGATTAAGCATACCTCTAGAAAACACTTATCTTTTAGGTAAGAGCATCCTTTGGCTTTGGGACAAAGGTTTTTTTAAGACTTTTATGGAATCTATCTCTGATATGCCCTTTTTGGGAGATTTCTGTGACGACATTGTTTAACATACTGTGCTTGAAATCCACAAGCATGAACAATTTTTAACTTAATAGTGGAAGAACTTGAGGTGGACCTAAGCAACTGCTAGTCCTAGTACAGCATACCATGGAGTGTTTCCTATCTTGTAAGCTATGGGATCTCACTATCAAAAAGTGGAGGGAGCCAGATCTCAGACCTACCTCCTAAGTGAATGACTTGCATTTTACTACAGTGCAATTTTATTCCATCACCCATTTTATTTTCACTTAAAAGGATTTATCAGACATGCTTGTTAATGGGTAGTGGTATTAGTCAGAAGGATTTCAGACAGTAATTGTAAAGACTATCTAAAATGCTTGAGGTGAAGTGTTACAGCTCTCAATCCTCCTATAACTGAAAAAAGCTGAGCATCTCATAAATGCTGACCCTGCGTTATCTTTCAAACTGGCCTGACTGTCTGGGATGTGGGAGTCTCTTACAGACCCCCATCCAATCTGATGGAGGTGATGGTTTCTTTGCAAGTCAGTTGTGATCCAGGCTGGTCAGTACGCAGCCTCCCCCAAACTTCCAGAGAGTATGAGCTATTAGGGCACTGATGTGGCAGGAGCTGAGAACCACCCCTTGTGAACAGGGTGTGCATCCAAAATATCTTGCTTTCTCACAGGCTACCAGACAGATGGATAAATGTTGATTGTTGTCATTACATGTGTGAGTCAGCTTTGAACTGGTGACTTTGGCTGCTTCTTTGGCATAATCGATTTGTTTTTGTGGGCTTGGGGAAGCTGGAGTGTACGAGAATTGCTGGATCATTATATAGCTCCTTATCTGAACTCTCCAATGGACATGGTTCTCTTTGCAAGAGGACAAGTTTCCTCCTCACCTACCTCTAAGCTCTCTGCATGCTTCAAGGAGTTATTGTAGTAGCTAGAGACTTCTAAAATGAGGGATGCTGCAGAGTAGGTAGTCAGTCTACTGCTGTTGAAGTACAGCATTGTAATTCTAAATGTATGCAACAAGAAACATCACAAGGTATCGTGCCCAGTGGTTGTGTGGTTTTGAAGTGGCTGTGATATTAGTTAGCCGCTGTGCATTTACAGTACCAGATTTTGCTGTCTTTTCTCATATATCCATGGGCTACTGTTATACGTGTGTTATAGCAGTAGGCGGGAGAGATTTGTAAGCTGATAAATGACCACTCCAGTTTCCTTCTCAGTAAACTGCTGGATCAAAGCAGGACTGGGCTGCTGTGTGTGCAGAGGGAGAGGTATCCTTAATGTGAGCAGTTCATAGTCTCAAGCTGAACTGCACCTTCTCTGGGATGAAGTCTTTTGAGCCAAGTGCTGACCCTCTGATCGGGTGAGACCAGTCTGAGAAAGTGATGTGAAGACTTCAGCAGAAGCCACTGGAGTCCTGCTAATGTGTTCAGTGGTTTCGTACCACTGCTGCTCTTGATGGTATTGCAGTTCCATTTTTAGTGTCAGTTTTTGGGTGTTGCTAATTGCTGCTATCCATCTTTCCTATTCAATTTCTATAGGTTTTAGGGCAGAAGAGATGAATGCAGAGATGCTATAAGAACTACTATCTTTTTATTGAGAGATTCCCCTGGCAGTATGTCTAGTCATTATTTGGAAAGTGAAGTAATGATAGTAGGCAAAGATGTGGTGCCGGGTCTGAAGGTTGTTTTATGCTGGTCCTCAACAAACTTACCTTGTCAACATACCACTGGCTGGACAGGTCTTACTATACTTAACATTTTATCAATTCTTTTAAGAATCTTCAGCCCAGTAGANGAAAGGAAAAATCTCCATTCCATATGTTTGTGTTATTGGACATACTGTTGTGCATACTGCTGGCAATGCACTGATGCTGACCTGGACAGCAAACATGCTTGTTTTGGGGCTCAGTGAAGTTTTAGATATCTAACTATGTGCAGCAAGCAAGGCCAATCTGTTTTAAGAGTCGTGGAATAAGTGTTTATTAAATGGAGTATTGCAGATCTGTTGTGATCTATAGGGGCAAGTAATGTCATTCAGGCTCAGCAGACTAAAATAAAAACACTAGAAAGCTCTAATGGTCTTTAGTTGGGGCTAGAAATTTCCTGGCAAGATCTCCCCTTTTGAATAGTTGCTTAGAACACATACCCATGGAAACTCTGTACTGAAGCCGTCTCATGATACAAGTAGTATCATATAGCTGTTAATGAAGTCTCCCTGAAGTCTCCTTCCTTGTGGGGAATCTTATCTGCATTACAAATGCTGAAAGATATAGTATACTACAAAAGGCCAATCTGTAGCAGGTGTAGTTTTCTTTCTTGAGACAAATTCTATGCTCAAAGCAAGGCTTAATCAAATACATTGATCTAGTATTGCTCTGTAAAAGTTTGGTTCAATGTTTTCATTTTGTAATAAATGAAATTAGAATGCCACTCAATATGTGGTTACTGTATATTCCTACCTGTAGTAGATCTCCTGAAATTCATAAGAAATAAAATTGATTCTTGAGGCTTGCAAGATGAATTTCAGAGAGAGCATGATTACTTAACCCGGAAGTTTTACAGGCTGTTTAAAATCTTGGCTTTTACCCAGTTCTTTGTATTCTGATGGGACTGACATCTCTGAATAGGTGAGGAGATATGACTGAGCTCGTCATCACATGAGTAGGTGTGGGGTTGTGAAACCATATAGAAGTCCTATCTTTGTCATTTTCCTGCTTGGTGTATTTATAGGAAGATAATGGTGATGGTCTCTTGGGTATGCAAAACAAAAGATAGTAAGTCATTTTTGTAACATGAAGTGAGATTTTTTATTTGAAATCTTCGGTTTTCAAAGATGTGGACTGACAGAGGGCGATGGCACGCTAATTTTAAACTTATGCAAAAATTATTCAGGATTTAATAGTCGCTTGTGTTTGTTGTCTCCTGTAAATCTTAAGCACTGGTTTTTTGGTTTTTCTTTCTTTGGTTTTTGGTTTAAGGTTTGCTATGATAGTATCTGTTCCTTATGGTCTCTACTTGAAATGGTATTACAGTAAATACTGTTGTTAGCAAAGTCATTTCTGCTTCTATTGACTGTAACAATTTTGAAGAGGATGTGTTTGCCTATATTTCATACTAGGAATGCTGTTCCCTGGGTCAGGAAGAAGACAAACTTGTACTTCAATGTAGTGTGCAGGTTAATATTTAATTCTATTCCAAAATGTGATGAAATATTGGCAACCAGCCAGGGATGAGCACAGAATTATTTTTGGAGAAAGCTGCCTGACATTTATTACATCACAGATATAACTCATATGTAAATGCATTACATTCTGTTTAAAATAAAGTACCATGGCATAGAAGATATGATAGATATCTTTTCTTCCTGGAAGGTCTACCTCAAAAGAAATAATGCAATATACTGCCAGAAATTTTTTCACCTTTCTCCTTGTTTCAGCAGTGACAGTATCCTTGCTTTTGTCTGGGTCCAAATGAGAAAATAATCCAGAGCCTAGTACATGCTTAGTGTAAGCAGAAACGGTAAAATTTGATCCAAAAGCCTGGATTTTATAAAATGCTTAAGGAAAATTAATGCTTTATTTCAAACTACAAATAGTAGTTTTTTCAGCAGGGTGTTCATTCAGCCCTGCAAACCAATTACTCGTTCCATGAGTAAAATTGGTTGTTGGAGTGACTCCTTGGAATTTACTTGACTAAATCTTAACCTTGAAGATGCGAATTTAGCAGTTAACAAAATTTAGCAGTTTTTTCATCTGTTGGTATCCTAAAAAGAAAGAAGGAATGACAGTCCATCTTTCCCCACTTTTAGCTGTGCTGAGCTGGAAAGAGATTGACTTGGGAGAGCAATTGATTCTAGCCTTTGTGCAACTGGACAAAACTCAGCAAATACAAAAGCGTTGTAGTTGCCCAGCCTTTACCTCACAACATCTCTTTGAGTAAAACGCCTTCATTAAAATTCTTCTTGAATTTTAGTGAGAGGAACAATGAGATGATGAAAAGGTTGTCTAGGATGGTTGGTTGCTGCTTCCAGTGACTCTGGAATTCTTTGAGCACTCAAAGGTATTTTCCCTGTTTAGATGGCTTAGATGATTTTTATTCTAGTCAAGAGGAGGAACAGAAAATTAAGGCATTACAGGCATTGCATCCAGTTGTCTCAGCTATATTTGAAAACTTGATAGTATAAGCAATTACATATAGCATCTATTATAATTATAAGATGTATGTTCTGCAAGGTGTAATTTGCTGAAAACTGTGTGTGGGAAGGTGTCAATTAAACATATTCATTAATTTTCTCATTACTCATGGGGATGAGGGATGCATAGATGAGTTCATTTCTCTTCCTCCCCTGGTGTTCAAGTAACTTTCAGGGATAAGGTAATCATGTAGAAAAAGCTACTTTGAAGTTACCTTTGGTCTACCAGAATACATATCTAAAACTGAACAACTCAAAGTGACCAGACAGAGGTTCTAACCTCTATTAAAATAAATCTCATGATAACAGGTAATATGTGATAATCAGTAACACCCAAATTCTCAGCGCTCTCAAAAAGGTCAAGAGTGTTCTTTGTATGGGTGAATACTGCACTTGGTATACAAAATGCTGCAGTGTGTTTTTATGATCGTAAGAGATACTTTTTAAATGAAAATTATTTTTTATCCTTAAATGAAGGACAGTAATGATTCTTCATCACCTCAAGTAAAAAAGACAATTCTAACATATTTCAGAAATATTTTTTGAAAAACAGCTAAGCTCAACAGCGAATCTTGTGAGTTATCACATTTCCTGGATCTTGCAGATTGAGAGATTTTATGATACAGCTACTTAATTGTGTTTTTCTTTTCAGGCAGAAGGTGATTGATTCATTTTGCTCTGGGCAGCAGTTTTCCACTAAACTAAATGCTCTTCTGTTTTAAAGTATTTTATGATGCTAGCTGTCAGTAACATGGACAGATATTCCTACTTGTAGGCATACCTGGCCACGTACACTCAGTCCACTGAACTACAGTGCTCTTCCCAGTGCCAGAGTATCTTCTGGGATGAGAGACTAAGGTGTTTTTTCCCTTTCTTCTCAGATTGTGCTTTTAAAATTATCCAGATTTCTTTAATCTTGAGGAAGATTAAGATAGTAGAATAGATAATGAACGGGGGAGAAAAAAGCATCAATTTTTGGCACTTATTTCTACAATAGATCTTGAAAATCAGTTTTTAGTACTGTTTGTTTCCTGGCATTAGTCTTATGAAACTTCTACTTGCCAGAACTTTTTCCTACCACCGCTAGCATAATACACAAGTAGTCATTGGAGATGAAGTCATTCTAATAAGAAGTCAGTCTTTTTGTGCTCTTTTCTTTTTTTTTTTTTTCCTTCAGTCAAGCTAGGGAAGATATGGAGTATTTAGCACTGCATATGTTCCTAAAGAAATAACCTTGTCTTTGATTTTGAGGAGGCAACATTGGTCCTAGTTTGTTACTTAAGTGCTAGAGTTTGCAAACAGTTTACTCGACATAATTTACTTCAGGGTAACTACAAGGTTTTTAATAAACTAAAATCCAGATGTTTTTATCATGTGAGACCTTAACGGCCATCCTAAAAATAGGAAAATATTTTGTATAACTTCTGTTTTTAAAAACAGATTCAAAGATAGTTTGGATGAAGTTAACAGTATGGAAAACCCCAGCCTGAACAGCTGGAGGTATTGTATGTTGTGTTAGGTACCCGGCTTGGCTCTGTCTGAAGTGTTTGCTTGTCTGTCTGTCAGGGTTACAACAAAGATGCTGGCTGATGTCCAGCATAGCTGCACTCCCGCTGCTGCCTTATGCTCGTGCATCTATGCTCCATCTGATGCTGGAGATGTTTCCTGGCATGCGGCAGTGTGCGGTGCCATAAATACACTAGGGAGAGTTGAGGGAACACAGAAAGCGGCAGACTTGGCTGTGTTTTGCAGTGCCAGATCAACCAATAATCTTCATGATTTGAGGGTAGCTTTTAATATGGGTTTAACGAGCTCCCCAGCACACAGAAGTGATCACTAATTAACTTAATATTGATCTTTGATCACAAACTGGATGGGGATGCTGAAACAAATGTATTTTCAATAATCAGAATTGGTTCATTGTATTATTTCTCTCACTGAATATTGAAGAACTCTTATACTATCTTATGCCACACTGTACTAATAAACACAAAGTTGACATATGGTAGCTGATTTTTTTTGCAGGCACTGTTCTGGCTGTACTTTAGGCAAACCTGTGTCAAAAGAAATGTTTAATGACTTTTGCAAATTAATATTGATCCTCATTTTATTTGGGTTCCTCTGAAGATTTTGAAATGGAAAGGGTACTTTGAGGCTTTATTTTGCTCTAGAATCTCCTGCTTTGATTTATATGTTCCGTTCCTCTTTCTCAGCTTTACCTTACAGAGCCTACTGATGCAGTTAGGGTTTCTGCAGCAATGAGGCTGGATTGTTTTGGAGTGAGGAAGGAGCAGAACTGGGCAAATGGTTGTACTTTTTTTTTCTGGATTTTGTTCTTGCTCATGAAATGCTGGGAGTATTAAGTTACTATTCATCTTCAGAGGAGGAAAACTTGTCAGTATGAATGACATTAAATTCAATTTCTTTAAAAAAATAAATAAATAAATAAATAAATAAAGGCGTGGGGAAGAGGAACCAGAAAGGTTTTGCTCCAAGTTGACTGACAAAATTACCTCACCTGGAGAAAAATGTCCTTCTGTAACCTAACGTATTTTATCCCTTATTTTCTCACAACTATGAGAAACAGACAAGCGTGGTGGTTTTAAATGCTATTTAAATAACTTTTACGCACAAACCGTAGCACTTTGGGTAGTACCTGATAAGTCTGGGGATTAGATTACTAAACTTATTTATCAACTAAAGAGTGAAGAAAAGCTTAAAAGCAAAACAAAAAAAGCTCATCAGCTTCTAGAATGTGAGAGGCTGATGCTTTTCACTTGCAGTTTTGGAACACAAATCTATATTACTACATATTTGCAGAAGGTCTTGAGGGCTCAGAGGGCGATAGCATATATTTTAGTATTCCAGTTACTGACTTCAACTGTTATGTTTCTTAACTTCTAATAGATTTATTCTAAATCTAAGTAGAACTGCTTTCTTTTTTTAAATGTCTAATTAGGAGGGAAAGTACAACAAGGCTTGGAAAAACTAGATAAAATATAAAGGAAGAGAATGCAGAGGAAGGTCTATCGTTTTCTAGACTAGCTGGCTTATAAATGCTAACAGTAATTATGTCCTAACTATTTGTGTGTTTCTTTACAGGTCTGAAGGTGAAAGTTCAAGAAGCATCAGGTATGTGTATGTTTCATTTCAGTCATGCTGCCTTTGTTTTTCTAAGAAAATAGTTTATTTAAAAAGCAAGACTTTAAAAGTATAAAATGGAAACAAATTTTAGAGCTTTTTGTTTTATTATTGGTTCTACTTAGAAGTTCCTTTATTCAAATACAAATGGCATGCTATATTGGATAAGTGCAGTAATGGGTAACATGACATTCCTGAACTCTTCTATTTACAATATGGCTTAATTATGACTTGTATCTTATTTTGGTAACTGCAAAAGATTGTTTTTAGTTAACAGTGTTGTCAATCAAAAAGGCATACTAAATACACTTTTGTATTAGCAAAGAAGGGAGCCAGCTGTCATTTTTTGAGGGTGACATCTCTATTGGTGAGAAGTCCATGTGCTTGTTCTGGCTTTTAGTTTTTACTTCTTTATCTGACAGAGAACCTTCATTGACTCATTGTTACAATACTCATTGTGCGCTTGGAAGATTCGGATAATTTAGAGAATTTAATGTAATTATCAGATATTTTAACTTATTCATTTAATATTTTTTACATGTTATTTCAAGGGTATCTTTTTAAACCTACCTCTGAAAAAGTGGCTGTTTTGAGTCAAGCTTGTAGAACTTGAAACAGTGCTGTAAAATTTGACTGAAATTATAAAACTACATACTTGAATCTGAAAGAGTTCCACATGCAATAGACCATATAGTTAAGTAGATGCCTCGATTTACAAGAAGCGTGGGCATTGACCAATGACAACAAGGTCCAAAATACTGGCTGTGCATTCACTGTAATACTCTGTGGATTGGTTTTGGAATTGTCAAGACTTTTCGTCCAATGCTGTTTTATTGCATTTTGTTTCTTTACCAAAAAAAAAAAAAAAAAAAAAGCCAGGTCCTTCACTTGCAGAATTAAAAATGTATTTCTTGCCCGCAGGTATGCACATTATCCACAGAAACAGGTGAATTACAGAATAATTGATCTGATATCAGAAAAACAGAATTTTGTAGGAAGTGATCAAAGATACTCTGAAATGCTTTTTTCTTACAACAGAGAAGAAAATCAGTATTGTATTGACCTGAGTGAAAGGCTGTGCAGGAGAAGTTGGTAGCAAATTCTTAATACACAGCAACCGAACTGGACAAAATTGTGATCTTCTGTAGTTAAGGGTGTAGTAAGACGACTGTGTCTTGTTCCTTGACTCCCAGTAATGTTGCCAGTATGCTTGTAAGCTGTGGAAGGATTAATGGTGACCATGTACTGCAAACTAAAAATAAAACTAAACAGATAGCATAAGCCTTTAACTAAATTCACTCGGTATGGTTGCGGTTAATAAACAAGAGTATTGGTTAGGATTGTAGCGTTTGACTCTCACTAGCATTAGCACTTAAGACAAAAGGATCACTGTAGATAAATTCTGAGATGCAACTGTTTATTTAACCTTCTTTCTGCATGAAGATTTTTTTGAGATCAGATGGATGATAAAATTTGGCATGTATTTCTCTGTCACTAGAAATCTGTACCCTATGACCACTCATAGAAATGGCTCCTGCCATAAAAACAAGATATTTCTCCTCCTGTTCAGTATTCCATCAGTACAAGAGCAACCAATGCAGAAATTAGCTTTTATGTTTGCATTCTAGCAGTTGCATATAGGAACAGATCAGTCGGTTGAATTCAGCATGAGTCAGAGCTGATGCATTGGAGTGACATGGATATTAACTTGTAGAGTAGGTCTACCCTGGTCCAGGGTCATCTTTCTTTCCCCCTTACTTCCCATAAAACCTGCACCATTGTCAAGCTCATTGCACTTTTCTAGGAGGGTGTTTTTACCAGTTGTCTTGCTTCTCAGCCATAAAGAGAAGAATTATGATTGCAAAGGGAAGCAAATAAGTATATCTTGTAGGGGTTTTGTTTGTTTGTCTTCCCCTCACCCCACCCTCCCCAACCTGTGATAAGCAGCTAGGGTTGGCAGGCGACAGAAATCTGAAGCCAAACGTGCCTTATACGTGGGACTTGGAAACCTTGGGTTCAGTTCAGGTGGCTCTTGGATTTGAGTGAGTACAACCGAAGTCTTAGCTTGAGAGACTGGTTTTGGAATAACTGGCTCTTCTCAGACTGGAATGGAATACCCAATACCAGTGATGCCCTAGAATTTTACACTGTTGCTCAGCTGCAAAAGTTATTGTCTTGGTGGATTTGTTTTCATTAGCTTTATAACCTATCATAAGAATGCAAGTTTACCTAAAAGATATTTTGAAATGCCCAGAAATTCAGTGAACACTGGATCTGAGTATGCAAAGACAAGCTTGATGCAGAAAAGCAATGTGATTCTAGATAATACACTGAAACAATTAGAAAGCGTAGGTGGGTAATTATCTTGACTTTTTTCCTTGGCTTTCTTATTGTGAGTAAAACCAATACATTATCCCATTATTGGTGCAAGCTCTTAAAATATGTTCTGCTTATAATATTGTTGTATTATAACTAACTTGCATTGGTTTCCTTTTGTTGAATGCCATATAATTTTCAAGCCAAAGTATTTATGTCAAATCTATTTCATTGATAAATTGCTTTGAAAATTTTGCATTCTCAGATGTAATGAACACATACACTGTGATCTTTGAAACTGTCAGTGTGATTTTTAATTAGCTTTTTAATTAGCTGTCTTTGTTTTCATTAGAAAATGCAATTTGTTTTACATGCAGTTTTAATATTTAGTAGTGTGACAAAACGGTTACAGATAATGTGTAAGTGTTGTATAATCTATCATATCAACATTTGTAAGACTAGGATGTCTTAAGGTTTAGTAACTAGATGATGTTTCTCTTATCTCTCCTATGGACCTTGAGCATTTAATGAACACAAGGCAACAGAATAGAGAATTTAAGTAGGGACTGCAAAGGGACTCTGCAGATACCTTTTAGATCAGTAAGCATCTCTGACTAGTAAACCCCCCAAACCTGCACAGAAACAGTACTTGTGTTCTGGCTCTCATTCTTTTTCCATTTTTCCTCTTAGAAGAGTGTAGTAGTTGCACGCCATATTGTTGGCTTAAAGACATAAGATTTAATTAGCTGTTTTGGTAGGTATTCTTTTGCTTTTGTGGCAGTAAAATAGGTGAGATGAAATACATTTGTGTTGACTGTAGCTACTCACCACAACTCCTCCATGATATTCTTAGTATAATACTGTTGTTGCTTGTCCCATCAGTCATCCTGTGCAAAATATATTTTCAGTCCAGCCACTGGATTTGACCTATCCTCTATGTACTTTTGTTCCTTCCCAGTTGTATGCTTTTTAAAGAAGAAATGAAGTAGAAATGGAGTAGACTCTAAGTAACAATATTGCATAAAAGCAGATGGTTTATGATGGCACCTGAAGTGAGAGGTGTGAGGGTATTTCCAAAAAAGGTGTGGTGTTCTATGAGTACCTATGTAATTTAAGAAATATGTGAAGGTGAGGCGGGGGGAGAGGGTTTTAAAAAAAAAAAAAAGTTGAAGTTATCGAGAAAATATGAGCTAAATTACTTAGCTGAACCAAAAGAAAACTCTGAGATGTTATTTTCAATATGTAAATGGTTGGAGGATGCTGGAAGTTTGATCTGTTGAATCATGCACAAAGGTGAATTTTGTGTAAAGATGTACATTAGATAAGTGGAAAAGTAATAGCTTAATTTATTTCAGAGTGGGAAAGACTTGTAGAATATCAGCCTGATTACGTGCTGGGTGGAGAATGTGAGGAATGGCTGTTAAACACCTCGATAAACTTCAGTAATTGAGCCAGAGAGAGAGAAAGCCTAACAGGAAGCAGATG
>VXAL01014429.1:0-73156 GCA_013399475.1 Chauna torquata | reverse complement strand
AAAAAAAAAAGAAACCAAAACAAAAAACACTGGTGGAACTTGCTAACTTGCTGCTATCTTCAAATAACGGAGGAGCAAGGTAAGGGAATGAAAATCTTGGTTAATCCTGCCTGACGGCAGGTCTTAAAGGCAGTTATTCACAGGCGCTAATCCGCACTACCTCCAGCTTTTTACAGAACTGTTTAGAATGTGTGCTGTGAACTTGTTACGAATAGATATAAATACTTCACATTCACTTTTCATGTAGACATGCACATACAAACAGGGCTGCAGATTGTTGCCTGAAGTCCTTGTGGAGACATGGTAGGAGAGCATTTGTACTGGTTTCTTTTCAATGTGGAGAAGCAGATATGGTTTGGAGGAGCTGACTTCAACTGTTTGAAGTATTAGGCATCTAACAATCCCAACTGTGATACACTATCTCCTAAAATAAGGAAGCTGTAATCCGCACATTTGAGGAATTTTTCTGAGAATGCAGAGATCCAAGGCTGATGTACCCTTCGATTTTTAATGCAGTGTGAAAGAGCCTCATAATACTGATGTACTCAAGATGAACTTACCTAAAAACACTGCATCACCATAAAAGTGAGCTAGATGTTATATCTATGCCTGTAGTTGGATTTGTGAGGCTAAAATACTTCATTCAAAGGCTGAAAGATGGTGGGAAAGACTTGTTGCTGCTTTTGGAAACAAGTATGTAGCTAATCACTAGCATAGCGTAAGTCGAGGTCTGTAAATGCTACGAGGTAGAAAGGTTTTAGTCTTCCACTTTTATTTTACATTAAATTAACAGATTAATTAATGTGAAATAGTGCATGTATTTTTGATGGTATTTTTTAAAGCACTGCTGAGAACTTGTATGATTCTATCCCACAACTCATTTTGTACCAAAAGTGGAATTAGGCCAAGCATCTCCTCCTCTTGTTTCACAAGGTCTCTGCTGAAGAAGGTCAGAGCTGAGAGATTCAAATCCAGGAATATATTGAAGTACTTGAGAGATCTTGAGGTTGATTTGCTAGTGTGGATTCACACCGAGATTACTCCACAGACGGAACTGAGATGGTCCTTTTTATAAAAGTCCCTCCACGACTGCTGTTCTTAAAAGCAAGTATCTGAAGAGTTTCTGCAAGTGACTCAGGGCTGGTGAGCCCCTTTAAGAATTCTTAAGGACAAGTTGCCCAAGTTTTTCTGCCTTTTAAGTGCTAGAGAACATCTCTAAAAATGTTATCAAAGCTGTCAACTCTACAGGAAGTCTCATCTGTAAAATTGACAATGTTGGCAAATGTTACAGAGGAGTTCAAGCCACAGAGCAAAAGTCAAGAGGCAGTGCTGAGTATCTAGTCAGTGTAGTAGGGGAACAGAATATCTCTTGGCAGAAAATATCCACTGCAAAGTTTTCTTGCTTGAGCTTAAAACAAAAGGGAGAGCAAACTTAGTTAACAGCTGACTAAAATGTTTAAAAATATTTAAATGTTTAAAAAGCATCATTTTTGTTCGTAATAGGAGAGAGCACTAAGGGTTTGGTTTTTTTTTTTAATTTTATTGTAAAGCTTTGTGGAACATAAAGTGAGAAAAACTTAGCCCTACTTTATCTATAAAGCATCACATCTTAAGCTGTTGGGTTTTGGAAAATTCCTTATTTATACTACATTCCCCACACTGTGGTGTTAGTAGGTGATAGCCAGAAAAACAGCAACTTTCAGATATAAAAGCTTCACATTGGTTTACTGAAGATCAGAATGCATCTGTTAATGTGAAACATGGTACTCAGCCAATAGTACCTGGACCATGGTTTGTGCAAGTGTCAAACTGGAGCTCTTTCAAGAAAGCAAGCTCCTGACTGTGACAAAACCCTCTGTGCAAGACAGCTCTTTTTAAGTGCCATAAAGACAGCTCATGCCTTGCCCCCAGCTTTCTGGTATTTTTAGTTGTTGAGGTTCTAACTATTCAGGCTCTTAGCATCTCTCTCTAAAGGGAGCATGGCTTTGACTGCACAGTGAGGCAGGCACTTTAAAAGTGACCAAGCAAGGTCTCTGCTCCATTCCTCCTCCCAGAAGTTAATACTGTCACTGTGACCAAAAAAGAGCTTCTGACTTTGATTTTCCTTTACTGGTCAATTTTTTTAATTAAAAAAAAAAAAAAATCACAAAACAAAAATCACTGATGTCTAAGTCTGTATTTAGTGTAATCTGGGTGGCATAAACCTCTTTGCTTTTTGCCAAATTCCCTGGTGCAGCTGTCAGTCCTGTGCTGAGCAGCATCCCTGTGTTGATGGGTTTTTACCCAGCCCTACTGAATCTTCCCATCCCTTCCAGAAGCCATGCGATGTTGTAATGCAAAGCACTGCAGTGACTTGAAATGTTAATCTGTAGTCGTCTAAAGTGATTTTTCTATTTTCTGTATAGAATACTTGGATTTACTTGTGTTTTCCTACTTTTGCTTTAAATTGATATATTCTTTTATTTGACTGGAGAGCAAAGGTGGAGGAGAAACAAGTAGCTCAGCTTGCTTTGCAAAGTTCATCTTGCACAAAGTACTGGCGTAATAGCTCTGAGTTTTGTGGTTCAGTCCCTCTGGCACAATTCAGTTGACATTAAAGTTTGTAGGAGATTTTTTCATTGACCTACTGGAAACTAGATGAGGCTTTTAAATTATGTATAAGCAGTCTGCTGACTGCCTTGGTATGAGCGATTTTTCACCTAGTGAAGATAGACGGAATGTATTTAAGACAATTATTGCAGTTTGTAGCTAGGCACAAATCGCTCTTGCTTTTGTTAGACTCTGCATGCTTTCTTCAGTACATTAAAGTTTGATATGCATAAAGTGTGGCACTGATCTGAGATTTACACAAGACTAAAGATTGGACAGTCAATTACCATAGCTGTCGTACGAGTGCTTTCTGACAGGATCCTAATAAAGGCCTCAGTAGAAGTGGAAATTATACTTTGGCTATGCAGTTCTTTATTTGTGTTCTTTAATGACTGGAAGTAGTAAAGGCAGCAATGCTGCTGCTGTAAAACATGAATGTAAATAAGCAAAATGAGTAAGCTTGAGGGAAGCTACTTGGTGTTGCATTAAAAAATGTGACATTCTAGTATGGTCTGAATCTGAGGTAAGCACATCTCAGAGAGGACATGAGCAAGGCTTTGCCTATGCCGTGTGATGTTGGGAGCAGAGAGCTGCCGCAGTTGGGTCAAGCAGAAGGTCAGAACCCCTTTTAGTGTGCTCCCTTGTCTCTTGCAGTAAACCTGCACTGGCGGATATCCTCCCTTCTCTTTGGGATGTCTAGCCTATTTCTGAGGATGCCAAATCTCTCATACTAGTTCTCATGAAACATCTTGAACTTCTCCAGGATTTGTCCACTGAGGATGTTCTCTGACTGTTGTGGTAACGGCAAAGGAAGTATTCCCCAGATGAAAGTCACAGGGGCAATAACTGATCTGCAGATCCACAGTTTTGCTAGTATTTGCTTGCAGTAGGGTATGTCTCTGAGAAGATTGTGGGGGCAGGCGGGAAGAGTTTTCTGACACTGTGCTGAGATCTTGGAGTCATAGTATCTATTAAATCTGTTCATCTCAAATGTAGCCCCTGCTAGACCCAACTATCTAGCAGGAAATAGAGGCACTGGGAGCTGAATACCTGTGTTCCATACTTGGCTAGAGATCCAGCAGTAGAGGTAGAAATAAAATATGTATTTTTTCAAAAAGGGAGGATGATTTAAAAATTCGTCAGCTATATGAAGCTACAGAATCTCTGTCAAGAAAGAAACAAGTTGATTGCAGCAACTGTTGGGTTTGTATCCCTGCTGCTTGTAGCACTATTCCCTACTCTGCTCAAAATCATTACTATGAAGTGCAGCTCTTGAAATTACAGCATTTTGTTCTGCTAGTCATCATTTTGTGTCCTGAATGCCATTCAAATATTTGCTTTCTTCAGCTGATACTTTGATCTGAAAAATTCAGTTGCATAGAAAACATCCTAAGCACATACTTAAGGAAAACGGTCTGTATTTATGTATTAACGTTTAAGGTACTGCAGCACTATTTCTTATACCTTGGTATTTCAGGAGAGAAATAGTTCTTTATATGTGAAGCAGGAAGACAAAATCCCCTGGAAATTAACATAGTGATCTTGAACAGTGGTACCAGTGGATTTTTTTCTTAAATAAACCACCATATACTGAGAACATTCCGTGTGTAATTTGTGTGGCAGACACTTGAAAAGCTGTTTGACATACTGTTAGAGGGCTTCAGGCTTGTCTTGTCACAGTAAGACTGCGTGGTGGTGAAGTGTATTATGTGATCTGCTGCATATGCGACAATGTGGACCATACCACACTCTTATGCCATTACAATGAGGTTTAACCTTATTATAATACAGATTTTAACAGTGACACATGAAACCGTTCTAAGTTCCAAGTTCTCCTTCAGTGAATGTGTTCTCCAGCAAGTCATGCCACTTCCTGACATGCAGCTTTACTTGCCTCAGAGCTCAGGGGAGGGAGACCTTGCAACCAGCTTCTCCTGCTGTATCTGCATTCCCAGAGTGCAGAATCCA
Organism: Chauna torquata; assembly: GCA_013399475.1. Lineage (NCBI taxonomy): Eukaryota > Metazoa > Chordata > Aves > Anseriformes > Anhimidae > Chauna > Chauna torquata. The sequence goes on along the minus strand of VXAL01014429.1, from coordinate 68,599 downwards.
GTTGTGCCGAGCAGCACGCTGAGAAGCCTGCTGTTGTCTTTACAGTTGTTTTGAGATACAGAACAATTCTGATAGCTGTTGTTGTGCAGCTAAGACTGTGAAAGATGTTATTAAACTGAAAGTTGTTTATAAAAACAGTTATGCAATAGAATAAAACCTCAACTTGGTTTTACATGAATCAAGTGCTGTTTATTTGTGGGCAGGACAAAGCCACATTTAGGATTTAAGTGGGACACGACTTTTATTGGCTCTCCTGTACAAAACGGTATTTCTGGGTAGCTGAATGTTGACGCATAAAAATTATGTTGCTATAATTACATAAAATGGGTAACAGTTGGGACTAAATGCAGAAATTACAAAAAAAACATATTTGGTCTGGTCTCCTAGATTAAATATAGCTTTCCTGGTCTTTGAAAATGCCATGTTGTGCTTCACAGAAGATGAGATGCAAAATTCATTCTTCTTGGTGTTTTGCAAAAATGCCTTTATCTACCTAGATACTTCTTAGTTCTACAATTAAATATAGAAACTGTCTTTAATTCTCTTAAATTGTTCTGTGCTGCCACTGTCAGGTGTTAAGTACCTCCTGGATTTCTTATTATGGTGAATAAATGGCCTTGATATTGAGGAGCTGAGCGTTACAAATCCCACTGTCATAAATCTTCCAACTGAAAAGAATGGGAGCTGCAGTCCTCAACACCGTTAAGAGCTGTGCTCAGTGCTTAGAAAGTATGTTGAGTGAGTGCATCTGTTTATGATTACAGGGGGGTGGAGCTGTGTAGTCCTTTCATATTACTGGCTTTCTTTAGTCCTCTGTGTACTATTGCTCTAACTTAATACACAGAAATACTAGTTTTGAAATTGAAAAACAAGACAGACAAAAAACCTTGCAATCCAAACTGATTTTTTTTAGATCACATTCCACAAAAAAAAAAACAAAACAAACAAAAAAACAACTTGATATTGGGTGTGGTGATTTTTGGATGAAGAAAAACATTTAGGTATCAAACTTCTGCAAGACAGAAGAAGCGTTTTTGACTCAATTTTTGGCTGGATGCAAACATATTGGAAATGTTTCATTACTATACAGACTTTTTGTCTGCACGGTAACTGCAGATGTGTCTAGCTCTTGTCCAGAACGATGCAGGCATGTCAAGCTAGATCTTACAGTGGAGGGTTTGCGTGCAGTAAACTGAAAGGGTGAACAGAGGATTCCTCCAACCCCTCCCCGAAGGCAAAACAAACAAAAAACAAGAACAACAACAACAACAACCACCTTTTAGAGTTTCTTGCTGTTGTGACCCGTGGATTTATATGTATATAAAACATAGACATACATGAATGTGTGTGCATGAGAGTGAATTTCCCAGGCAAGTTTGTTTCAAGCCTACAAGCTTGAAATACAAGAAGGGGGAGTTTAGTTTTGCTCATGGGAAATGTTGTAGGCATTGGGAGAAAACAGCAGGTTTCTTATGAATCTGTCGTATCTTCCTATTTTGTTTCCTCAGTCACCTGATCACTGTGAACCTGTTTTTGAAGATAGCCTATCACTAGACTAAAAAAACCTTCCTCCCTCTCCATTCAGCATTCTGTAGCGTTGCAGAGTTTAAGCCTTCCAATAACAAAATAGTCCTGTAACAAGCCAGAATATATAGAGAGAGTGTGCGTGTGTGAAAATGGGTTGTTTTGTTCAATTACTGTTCCCTGGATTGACTATACTAAATTGGATAACAATGACTTGTAATTTTGGCATTGTTAGACATGGATGGATTCTCTGAACTTGTGTGCATGTTGCCTGTATAGCTAAATGAGTGTGTTGGGCTGGAATGACATTGCTGAATGAAGTGGTTCTTCTTTCACTGAAGCAATTTCTGAGCCACTGGGAACAGGCTATGGCCAACCTTGCATTGTAACATGCCTATCTTCATTTCTTTAAGTCTGATTTTGGGTTTGTTTGCTGTGAAGTGAGATTTGGTCAGGTGTTTCTGATACTGCTGGAAGCCAGAGGGTTCACTTAGGTATGTTTTGGGCCAGTCGAAGTGGTATTAGTAGCTTGCATGAGTCATGGGCCAGATACAGCTCAGACTCTCCGAGCCTCAGCACTTATCTGTATGTGAAGCAGAGCTGTGATTCTGGGTAAATTGTGAACTTCCAGTATGTTCTGAAAAGAAATTGCACGTGATGTTGTGAAATCAGTGGTGAGCCTTGACTCCTTGTGTCAACTTTGCTTCAAGTGATTTTGTAAAAGCCGATAAGAACTTATGTTGAAGGACAAGTGAGCCCAGAGTACGTGAGAGGAAATAGTCTAAACTCTTTATGAAATGATACTGTGAAAAATCTTAATGAAGTTTCTGGAACACAAAATATTCAACGCTGGTATATAAAATGAACCACTCGGGGGAAACAGAATGAATAAGAGCAATCTTGCTTCAGCTTAGTGCTTCCTCTCTACTAGCATGCCTCTACCAAAGCAAGGTGGTGTGCAGCAGGGAGCCCCACGTTCAGCTCTGAAACAGGCGAGCAGTCCGGTGGGAATTCACAATGAAGGATGTAGTATTGCTGTAGGAGGAAAAGGGAATTCAATCAGGACTGTTCTCTTGAACTGAATATCCCTTGCCAGGGACAGTGTAGAAATACCACAGGACTGGCAGACTGCTGTGTAGCTGATGCTTTTTGGATTTTTGGAGCCATTTTATTTCCTGTGTCAAGATCAGATGAGGCTAGATATGGGTACTGGGGTGAGCGTAGCGGAAACTGGATGATTGAAGCACAAAAACGGCTGCCTTCTCTGTTCAAAGCAACTTTATACTTTCCCCTGTCCACTTTTCTGTAAGTGGAAGATGCACCTTTTTCATGTTTTTGACTGGATTGAAAACAAAAGACGTTGCCCCCTTTCATAAATGCTTTTTTTTTTTTTGTCCAGTGTCTCATTAGCACTTCCTACTTGCAAATAAATGATCGGCTACTAGAAATGCATTGAAGTTTTAATTGCCTATGCTTTATTGGCAGAAAATTACCTGAACATCTTTAAAGCCTGTATTTTTCCACTTCTTGTTAAAAAGCCTAATATTAAACACTTTAAGTAAATACTAGGGAGATTTTTTTTCTCAGTGTAGCTATGATAATATCTTCTAATATTCACTAAACTTAGGTCTTCTAAGTAGTTTCAGAATTAGATCTTTCATATTTAAGACAAAACATTTTTGGTTAAAAATCAGTATTTTCTGTAAAGCTTTTTTTTTCCCAAAGGATTTTACAGAAATGTAAAGAACCATTTGAATGGTTGAAATTTGAATTAGTTGAAATCCTTGGAGGAAGATTTTTTTTACACTATAAAGACAAAGATATGAACAGCAAGAAGAGAAGGCGTAAAGAGAACCATCTTGTGATACAGCTTGATTTCAGCTAATACGTTGCTAAATAATTCTTCCTCTGAAAGGCCCAGGACAGATTTCTTCTATTATTATGCTGTTGCTGGATACAATAGTTTTCTAATGAAGTCCTACATTATATAAGATTTTTTTTCCAGTTTTTCTATAAGATATTTCTTGTGTTTTACTTGTTCTTTGGTCAAAAGCTAAGTGTGTGCATGTGTGTCATGTGATTTCTGTAGCATTTCCATTACTCAGCTGAGACTTGGTAACACATTTAATGTGGATGATAAAGGTGAGGAGGGAGAAATACCTGAATTTAGGTAGACATTTGTAAATTTATCAAATGGTGGTAGAGCTTAAAGAAAAAAAACACCATAGATAACCAAATCCTCAGAACTCAAGAAACTATTTTATCTATTATTTGACCCGAATTGAAATAGTGAAATTAGGTTATGACACAGTTGGAAATTTTACCACAGTTTTCTTTGTGGCTCTAAAATCCTGGGAAAAAAAATTGCATTAAGACTTTTTTTTTCATGATGTGAAAAGTTTCAAGAGTTAAAATGTGGCCAGCTCCTGGCATTGGTTTACGTACAGAACTGGCAGCATATGTTAAGCCTTCTGAGTCTTCCTGTGGGCGTGAGCCACGGCTGTGATTGCAAACCGGAGCCTGTGGGCCAGCTCTGTGCCAGGTTGGGGATGGATTTCTTACTGACCGCTATGTGCAAGCGGAATTTGAAATAATATTGCATGGAAAAGTGGAATGAATCAGTTCCGGTTTTGTGTTAACAGCTATCAATTCTTGGGATGTGCTGCTAGAAGCAAGCATGCTTTTTACCAGGTTGAAAAAAGTTTGGGGAGATGGAACACAATAGTCCCTTTAACCTGTGTTTTGTTGTTTTTAAAGGAGAAATTCATGGTGGCCTATGAACAAAGGTTAAATTAGTCTGACTTGGTGCCTGGAATGCACTGGCTGGAGTAGCTTGTGGTCCTTGCTGGCTGGATTAGTACTGGCACAGACTCCGACTGTTTGAAGCCTTAGCTTAAAAATGAGCGCATACAAACTGCAAAACTCGGTGCAGTCTTCAAAAGTACCACAGCATTTTTCACGCTTTTGTTACTCAGAGTACAGAAGAGCACTCGAAAGTTTAGCTTGCAGGCTAAATGGGCGGTGAGCTGAGCTGCTGTCGTGCTTTTCTCCTACTGATGAGTAGCCCCCTAACCAGCTTCCTTCGCTGAAGCCCAATTCCTTAGAGTCCTCTTTACTTTCTGTACTTTCAGTAGCAATTACATGGTTTTAAAGACTGGAGATGAGATCAAGGTTCAAGCTTTATAATAAGCTTGTCCTTGCCAAGTGGAAAAGGGAGATACTCCCTTTCTCCTGTGAATTCAACTGATATGAGTTTAATATGGCTTTCTACTTTACAACTATTTCTACTGCTGCTCCTCAAAAATGAGTGGGCTCAATCGCTACAGCGTGACTGTTGTGTATTGATTTTTTTTCTTCTCCTGTTTGGCTTAAGGAAAAAAAAATTAAGCATTTGAAGAATATTAAATGGTACAAACTCCTTGTAGAATTCTTGATTATGGAAACATTTGTGCTGCACTTTATGTGAAGGATCAATTAAATCACCCAGGCTTAAAGCTTCCAGGTCACAGGACTTCCTAAAATGACGGGCAGGTGTTTCAGAAGAATGTTATTCTGTGGTATTCATAGTAGGAGACCCTGGCAATTTGTTTTTCTGGCTATACACTGCATGTTCTTTGAAGTTTTGTCATCTTTTGAAGCGTTGCTGGTTTTTGGTTTGCTTTGTTTTTGTTTAATGACTGAAGATAAAATTGCTTGGATTTGTAAGTGAAGAAAGTGGAAAAAGCAATAGCCCACCAAAGCAGTGTGGTACTGCAGGGGGTGATGGCAGAACGTGGACCAAATCCCTGAAGGTGCAGAGGAGACAGAGCAGCTGCGTAAGCTGTACAAGATGCCATGCAGCAAAAACCTGCCTTGTAATGTTAGTGCACTGCTTGTTAGGTTTCCGTGCAGCTATGCTTCCAACCTTTTTTTTTTTTTTTTTTGCATAGTTTCTGTACAAGTAACTTCTAGTTTTTTTTTTTTTTTATTTAATAGACTATATATGTGTATATATGTAGTCAGTAAGTGTTGTTCCGATGGTTTGTATTAACTCATGTAATGCTGCAAATTTTACAGAAGCTACCCTTGAATTAAGGCTGTATTGATGTAAGCAAAATCTCTAGCCAGAAAATATTGCTGGTCCGTATTCAAACAATAAAGAACTGCTTTGCAGCAAGCAGCATTTACTGTTAAACTTTTTTGGGGTAATAACATTTCCTCATGACACTACAGGCCAAGCTTCACTCACTGTTGAATTCTTGGACCTTTTGATATGCAAAGACCTGAGAAGTCTGAGTTAACTTTTTGAAAAATAGGTATTCAACCATCTGCTTCAGTTATTGTTGCAATGCATCACAAAAGAAGAAAAGAAAAGAAAAAATCAAAATTCATTTTTAATTATTCTTATAAATCTTATGTATGCTAGTTATCTCTATACTGAACCTTTTCAAGGACAAGGTATCAGTCTAAATGTGTCCGGGTTAGGAAATGAGAAAACACCCATTCCGTAAATTGCCTCTGCTCCTTGCTGACTCTGCAGAGTGAAAAATAAGTGAAGCATCACAACAATCCAGAGATCAAAACAAACTGCAGTCTAAAGAAAGATTATACTTTTGACTCACACTATCAGGTCAGGAATAGAGTTCCCTGAGAAATAAAACTAGGGAACAGGTTTTTGCTTTTTTCACTGAGGTGAATTGCATAAGGTGCTTGTGTGCAGGTATCATGCCCTATGTATACTGCTTGCTATCGCTGCAGGTGCTGCCAACTGGAAGGACTAGATAAGTATGTGACTGTAGTGTTGTTTAGTCCTAACGGAGAATTTCAGCAATTGTATTTTTCAGCAATTTCAGAAAAACAGATGCTGTGATCAGCATTGCTGATTAAAGATCTTGTAATACCTGCTTGAGCTGCAGTACTTCTGGCACCGCGGAGTTGAGCCCGTTCTTTGGTGTAAGAACGTTTCTAGTGGCTTCGATTCTGTAATATCAAACTGTAAAGGGAAACACTTAAGCTGCCTTTTGTATTTGCAGCCTCATCCAGTTTTTTTGCTTGGGTTGTGAATTTATGAGCGCTGCTAATCTCGTAAACCTGACATGAGTTTGTGCTTGTCCATGTGGGGCATTCAAACAGATTTTTTCAAACAGTGCTTTCTTTTCTCCTTTCTGAGGAAATGAGAACTCTTTAACGCAGAAGAGAAAAGGAAGGAGGTGTTTCAGGTACACTCTTGCACTTTACTAAAAGTTGAGATGTTTTTTATAAATTTAGTTACTTGCCACCTTTTTTTCCTGTGTTGGCACATACTTCAGCTTCTCGCTGACCTGATAGTTTTCTTCATGAAAGCAAAAAATGCTACTGCAAGCAGTGGCATTTAGTATGATCAAACCCCAGTAGTATACGTTTTAATGGTGTCTTAAACACCTGAAGAGAATGCCATGTGCAATTTTATAGCTTCCCTACGTTAAAGTTATTTTTTCAGATTGAGCTAAAATCTAGGTGCAGGACTTTGTGAACTTGTTTAATTTATAGTATGCCTATACCACTTTTTATCAGTTTCCTCTCAGTCTAAAAAAAAAAAATCTTCCAACCTTCTGCAAATGTGCCCATGAAGCACAAGATGCGAGGCTGATTCACAAATGTTTTAATCTGCTTCCCAATCTGTAAAATTGGATAATGCTTAACTGCTAGATACTTGTCTACCTCACAACACAAATTAACTCAGTAATGTTTAAAGTGCTTTGATGAAAATTGATATTAAGTGCTAGGTGCTATTTTAACTAACTGAAACACTGACAAGTGTGCTCTTTAGGTAGAGAGGAATGATTAAGACCATCTTGTGTATCCTATGTGGCCTGTCAAACATAACCTTACTGAATGCTTAGCCTTCCATACAGCCATGCTCTGAAAAATCCAGAAAGCCTTCTAAATTCTTTGCTTTAAGAAACTTAAAAATATTAAAATTGAAATTAATAAAATCCATTTTAAAACCTTGTTTTCATTTTGCCAAGACCTAAATGCTAAGGTACAAAGAGGGAAAACAGAGTAAACTTCACTTCCAGACTTGGTGTCAAGAAATCAGCCTTTTCTCCACTGTTAATGAGTGCTTTTTGGACCTCAAGAAAGTACTGCTGCTCTGCACACTGGTGCTGGCTGTTTTTTCTCATCCATGTGGGGGACATTCCTATTGCACTATCATTTCCTTTCTTCTTGTCTCCCAGAAAAGCACAGCCACAGATGTAAGGCACTGAAGCGTGTTACAGAAGTCTCCTATTTTTCAGTTTTCTAAATAAGCTGCTGGTGGTTCGTGTGCCTGGGATGTGCTCCTTAATGTGAAGTGTGCTGAAATGGTGGCAGAGGTTTCTGTTCATTAATTGCCAGCTCTAGTCATGAAAGAGGCAAGATCAAGAAAAGTTATTAGACTCCAAGCACGTATTCACAGGATACTTAGTGGATTAAGTGTGCACAGAAAGAGCTCAGCAAACTGAATAGAAAAAAAAGAAAATCTCTGGTGGTTGGGACCCGGTGGTGTCTGTCACTTCTCCCTTCAGTTCTGTTCTCATGCTGTGCTCAAGGCTCGCCAGCACTGGGTTACACGGGTTATATGGGTGGGGTGGTTTTACCCAGCTGAGCAGTGGAACTCCGCCACAACTGCTCTCTCACTCCCCCTCCTCAGAGGAAGAGGGGGAGAAAATACAATGGACAAGGGCTCAGGGGTTGAGGTAAGGAGAAGCAGGTTACTCACTAATTTCTGTCACGGGCAAAACAGACTCAGCATAAGGAGATGAATATAATTTATTACCATCACTAGCAGACTAGAACAGCGAGAAACTAAAAGCAAACTGGGTACGGGTATATGGGATGGGTTACCAGCCTAACTCAGGGGCAGCCTGGTGATCGTGCCTTTCTGGTGTGTTGAGTCCTGGTGTAATCCTGACATTAAACTACAGTGGACATTTTAATGATTCTTGCTCATATTACTTACTGTTAGTATTTCTTCACTGGACATCACATACATAATATATTCCTTTGCTAATCTGATAAAATTCCATCTAGATATAGATAGCTAAGAGACAGCCCCAAAGTGTTTCCACCTCTGTTTTGCTGGTGGTCTCCATCATCCCATCTGTACCAGTACATGCTGCTAGCAAGTATTACATGGTCATGGTTTCTGTCAATTCAGTCTACAAATAACAATAATAATAATAATCAGGGGGCTAAGGGGGAGGATTTTATGTTGGGAGATGTTTCATTTCAGCTCTTGTGCATGTACTGTCCATTACTGACAGCATACTGTTTTCATATGTACCTATTCTCCCACTTGCAGTTTTGGCAATATTTCTCATACGTAATTACTAATGGTTTCTAAAGATCCAGGGAGGATTCTCATTTGCCGTTTTGCTTGTGATAGGTATTGTACAAGCCACATATTGCATTTTTTCTGTACTCCTAAAAACATGTTCCTGCTTGTGCAGTACCGTGTAGATAAAGAGCCATTCTTTGGGGTGATTTTGGTAATCCATATAAGACAGAAAAGACTACAGAAAAGGGGCGGGGGGGGAGTGTAGTGATGTATGTGTATGTGTGTATTTGGTGAAGGTTATTTACAGCCCACAGGGTCAGAGCTACAGCTCACACAAACCAATGGAATTTTTCTCTTGATTTTTGAAGAAGTCAAACTGTATTCTTTTGAGGATGAGTCCCTAGTGCTTTTTCACATTCCAGCTTAAACTCCTTGGCCTAGAAGCTTCTTATTGGTGCAAGTCAAATGACCTCAATGTGGTCTAGCACGAATCTGGGTTTTCTGTTTTGATGTATCAATGCTCTACCAGAGCATGTGGTTATCTTTGTATGTGACTGTGCAACAGTAGGCACTTCTTGTTTTTGTTTTAAGACACAAAAAAAAAAACAAAGAAATGGGGAGTTAACTCCTTAAGGTGACTTGTGTGCTTTCATCTAACAATTTACTTGCTGTTGTCAGGGCTGAGTTTGGTGCTGGTGACCGTGGTCCCTCCTGAGGCTTTTGTGCTGTTGCTCCGGCATTCAGTAACTTAGAGTTAAGTGCTGGGAAGTAAATCATGTTGTGGAGTATTCTGCACCGTGCAGTTGCCTATGATGGGAGTACTGGGCTTGAGGATCCCTTTGAAGCCTGTCTTCCTAATATATGCACTAACTCTGACATTGAACAACTAATGGCTGATGTTCCTCTGCCATCAGTGGTATCTTTTAGCCCGCGCTCTCGGCTGTCTTCTGGATATTTTTAATAGGGTCACTCTGTTTCTTTACTGCAGGCAATGTCTGCACACAGTTTTGCCTCTTCGCCAAGCAGTTTTAGCTTTAGTGTCTGAAAATGGGTCAGCTCACAGTAGTAACGGGAAGTCTCTAAAGCCACTAGCATTACTAGCAAGATGGTCACAAATGTTTACTCTTCAACAATGCTGGCAAAAAATATTAATACGGTCTTCAAAATTAGATACTTGCAGATATCGTGCTTGCAAAAAAAAGTGTATCTATGGCATTTTCTGTGCATGTTTAAATAGCTTGGAGATCTGGGATCCTCACCCCAGCTTCCTTCTGCCTGCTGTGCATTCCTGCTGCTGTGGCAATGTGCTGCTTCTGGGGAACTCCACAGTCCAAAACTCTGTAGCTGTTTTCGAGACTAGACAGATTTAGTACAGCAGTTTAAGACATCCTTGTCCACATGCTCGGCTATATAAACCAGTTCCTAGAATAGGTTCAAGTAAGACCCCAGCCCACTGGACTGAACTTGTCAGAGCATTTCCTTCCAGAGAGCAGTGAATATTTGTAAAAACAGTTTCTTTAAGATAATAGAGGCCCGCCATGATCACTCTGCTGACAAGTTGTTTGATAATAGCACCGACACATCTTTATATGCACTATATGTGGCATTAAAAACACTACCTGTATCAACTGAGTGAATTTTCCCCATCTTAACAGAGAAGAGAAATCTCTCAGGGACTGTCCTCATAATATTTGTACGGCATATAGCAGAGCAGAGATTGGTGTCTGTTCAGGGTACTCAAATTATAACTTTGGAAAAATATGTGCTTGGGATTTTTTCCTTTGTAAACTCTCCATGAGTCTTCTTGATTAGTTTTCTTTTCTAAAACTGTATTTAATAAAAAAAAAATAATCTTTTTTTATGAGAACTGTGCCAGATCTGCAGGAAGTATCCTCTTCCAGGTAATGGAGTGCAAGTTATACCATATAGTACAGTTTTATCTTAAAAGCAGCACGAGCTGAAATGCTCACCTCAATTTAGGTTTTGGAAATTGTGGCCCAGCACCTTATCCACCCCTTTCTGACTTGCAAAAGTAAAAATAGAAGGAAAGAAAAATTGAGCATTGCTGGATAAATTTTTGTCTGAAACAAACTACTTCAAATAAGCCTGTTGTTGGTGTTCAGAAGGATCAGCTCTCTTGATAGAGACAGAAATATGCCCCTGATTTATTTTATTCCATCATCCATGTCTTTGTTAACCCTGGTCACCTCCACGTGTTTCATGGCAAGAAATCCTGTTATTTCTCAGAAGAGACTTATGAGGGCTTCAATTCTTTTTAGTTTACAAAAAGAAGCTGCAAGCAAGTTCAAAGAAAATGCCTTGCGCAGTGTCTCAAGAGGAGGGGCTTTCATGCAATAAATAGCTGAATTAGTGGGAGAACGTTGCAGTGGACGCAGTCTGGAGATGGAGGTTCAATTTCCACTCTAACGAGGCCTGCCTGTGCAACCTTCGTTAAGTGGAAAGCTGATAATGTCTCTGCATGCAGTGATTTATATGTGTTAAAGCCTTTATTAATTTATTGATGTTTCAGTTTTGATTATACTCTTAAAAAAAAAAAAACAGCATTTTGTTTAAAACACTAAAGAAAATGTTTTCCTTAATGCCGACACAACAATAGAGCATGTGTGTGAATTTGCTTGTGTAAAGATGGAAAATAATGTTCACATTTTTCTAAGTTGAATTCAATGAACTTGCATGTCTGAGTCTTACAAATCACACATTGAAGCACAAATAGTTGAGGCGAACAGATTTATGGTGGTTTTCAGCTGGCTGAGAAACAGTTATGTGGATAGCAACCTAATGTTGAAAGTAAAAGCAAGCAACACAAACCTGAGCTTCAAAGTGGAAGTGACAGAGTAAAAATATATGTAATGAATCTCTAATATTTGTGTAGGCTATAAAAGGTAGAAGAGCCTTTTAGAAATATTTTTGTAGCAATTCTAGTGTTTGAGTATCAGTATATTAAATATCTTAAGCTGTTGGTGTTGGTATATTCAGTAAGTAGCTTTGGTCTTAGAGGATAGATTCTTATAAATATTCTAATTATATATTCTTAAATTATGTTATGATAATGAGGTAAAGATTAAAGTTTTATGTATCATTCCCTTTTTAAAAATGTGTAATAGCTTTAAAGGTGCAGGGTAGTATGCTCTGCACTTAAACGTAGACTGGCAATGTTTCAGTAAGTTTAGATAAACATTACAGCAGGTTTTCTGTGACTTTTTTAAAAAAAATAAATCGGCATCTGAAAAATATGTGGGTATACTGACATCTACTTTTGAAATCTTCTCCATACATCATGGTGGGCTTATATCAAAAAATACAATCTTAAAGATTGTATTAAATTATTGTATTAAATCTAAGACTTGTATTAAAAGATACAGATACTACTATCTTTAGAGCAGGTCTTCTTTAAAAGCTAAATGAAATGGTTTTCTGTCAGAAAACCATAATGATTTTATGCACCTGTAAACACTTCAGGAAAGTTTCAGCCAAAACTGCAGCAAAATAAACTTGTAGCCATGTTGCAGGGTGGTGGCTCAGCCTTAGAAGTTTCTGCAACATGGCAGAACTGCAGCATTTTAAGACCTCACCAGGACTCAGGCAATTGCATAGGTTAATGTCAACACAAAATGATGCTTTCTTGCAGTTGAGTTTGTTGCTGCTTTTCGTTTACCAAAATGTTACTGATGTGAATTTTCAAATCCAAATTGGAACACAAGGAATGGTCAAAACACTAGGATTTCAAGTGGAAATGACATTGTTATTGAGAAAACTCAGAAAAAGGTTATTAGAGTTAAATTCCTCTATGCTGGGTAGAGTGGAAAATGGGAGACTTTAGGAACATCCACCCTAAATCCTGTTTGTATGAAAAAGTTCTGAAGATATTTCTTGAAAATGTATAAATACTGTATCTTGCGACTGAAGCCAGTAAATGATTTTTGTAGTAGTGGTTGGAAGAACAAAGGTGGAAAAAAAAAAAAACCTCCCCCTCCCTTCCTCCCTTAAAAGAAAAATAAGAAGAATTACTAGCAATTTAAATTAGTAATAGAGCTATTGATAACAAGATAAATGGAACACAGCTGATTAAAAATACATCATTAATATTCTGGTACATTGGGTAGAACTCTAAAAATGTTGTTGTTTCAATATAGCAGTGTGGATGTGTTGATTACGTTACTATATTATAAAGTTAGCTGAAAGCAAAACGTGCCTAAGGACCTGCTTTATTCTCGTATCTAACTTTTCCCTTTTAATATTTGGATTGGTATCTCAGCTATGAAGGATTCTCATTGTCTTTCATTTTTTTCTACAACTCTTCTTTTGTAACCTATTCTAGTTTGCAGGGGAATCAACCTCTAGTTTTAATGTTGAATGAAAACTCATTTACTTAGAAGCAGCTAATAATTTACCCATAACATCTGAGACTATAAGAACCGTCTATAAGATATTCATTTTTTAGTTTCTATCTTCTCATGGGACCATTTCTTCTTTGAATCAATCCATAAGGCAATGGACAAAGATGTACTGGGAATTTATTCTTCATAGCTGATTCTTTGGCATGCCTGGAAGATGGAGCCTTGCTGTGAGAGTGTTCTGCCCTCCATTGGACCGGTGTCTGGCTCTGGGTCTGTTCTCACTGTTTTCATATCTATTTGAGAACTAACTGTCCACAGTTATCTCACTGGCTCTAGACAAATACCTGTTTTGTAAACAGAATGGGATGGCTGACTGTATGCTGATAACTCTGTGTATGTAGATTGAAATGCAACTCACAGGAGGGACAGGGAACATTCCCAGCTCTGCAATTCAGTTATATTTGGAAGTAGAATTTAATCAGTGGCACTTGTTCAATGGCCAAACACATGAAAACAGGCTACTGCAAGAAGAGCTGGTAGCAGCCCCTGTGTTAAATTACCTAATATCTTGCTCTAGAAAAAGCTTTTGCAGTTCTTCTCATTGAAGACATGGTCATCTTCTCCTCGCGATGTTCCCGTGAATCCAAGTCTAGCAGCACAGGGCTAGATAAGTACCTGTTTTGGTTAAATGAATTTGTTCTGTTTGCACTGGTAAAGAGCACTGTGTATTTCAGTTCTCCAGGAAAATGCTGGCAATCACTGAAAAGTTGTAACCAAATGCATGAATGTGTGAACACTGACTACCTGATTCCAGTAGTTCACATCTTCTTCTCTGGACAGCATGGGGTGGCAAACTGGATTAAAATATTTCTTGGTGTGGTTGCCATACCAGTTACGGCAGTGTTTTTCAGTCTTCTTGCTATCATATGGAGGCCTACTGATATTTGGGGAGAAAGAGTGACAAAATAGAGAGCAATTTGCACATTCATCATTGTGGACAGTCAGGCATGAGCTGGGAGATTTTAGAAGTTGCTCTGGAATCTGCATGTCAAAGGTTTTTTTTTTTTTATGGTTTCAGGTATTTTGGGTTTTCATTCATCATTAAAGCTAGAAGTGGACGAATATGTTTAATAGGTAAGCTTTTCTTCAAATACAGAGACACTCCCTGAGTGTTTCTCTGACAAACAATTTTCTGAGTGTTTGTCACTGGTTTAGAATATCATACTAAGGAGAGAATCCTCAGAGGGATTAATCAAAATTTTGTTTACAATATAGGGACCGTTAGATTGGAAATGTTTCTAAGTGGGACAAGTATCATGCTCTAAGACTGTCTTAAGTGTTCAGTGCAATGGTACTTCTACCGTGTTCTGTATTGTTTATCAGGGTCCTTTGTTTGCTTCAAAGATGCCAAATACCATCCTCCCCTTGTACTTGAGAGATCCGATTGAAGCAGAGGAATAGATTCATATCGAGATTCTCATGCTGTCCCTGAAAGGCAAGAACACTGAGCCGTACAGCCATTAGATCTGTTAAGCGTAGCAAGTGCTCTTCATTGTAAATGGGCTGTTCTCCCTGTTCCCCCTTCAGTTAGACCCCAGTTATTTATTGTTTTGTATTTTAAGTAAGTGGAAGTCTTCTCTGCTTGACTGTAATTTGAAGGTGCCTGAGGATATGGGCTTAGCACAGTGCTGAAACCATGTCAAGTTGGTCTGACACCAGCTGAAACACTTAATTTCCTCAGTAATAAAGCCTAGTAAAAGCACTGCCTACCACCAAAACAGCAGATAATAGTTATCATAAAAGGATTCAGTGAAATACACAGTTTTAAATAAGTAGACCTAAGTCACTTGAATTAAATAATATTTTTGGTAGCTCCTGGAGTTATATACAGGCTCAGTTTGTAAAATATCTGAGGAATTGTTGGGCAACAGCCTTGGAACTAGTAAAAGCATCTTGTTGTAGCTACTTATATTTAAAAGGCTATCTGAAGATGCAAAAAAGGGTGTTTTTTCATTTAGAATTAAAATTTTGTCTTGGTATAAAAGCTACATAAGAGGGATATACAGGATTTTCAGAGAATGTTGTTGTTTTGATGTAGAAATGCAATTTCTAGTAGCAGAACCAGTGGAAGAACTTCAAGATGTTTTAATGACAAACATCCTGTTCTTTCTGCAAAAAAAAGTTATTTCTATACCAAATGGCATCACTGTGCTGCATTGTCTGCAGTCCCGGGAATGACATTGCTGTTAAAATTACCATCCCATAGGCTTCATTTGACCTGAAAGCAGATATGTGTGTTTTGTAACATGCCAAACGTATAGAGATTACTGCCAAATGGGGTAGGTACAGAAATGGTTTTAAAGTGCCAATTTCTATAATGCTGGAACATATCCCAGTTCTGGATTACAAAGCATCATGGATTTATTGGTGGTCAAAAAGAAGGGGAACTAAAATTAGAATTAACATGGATGCTGTTCAGTACTAAGCTTTTGCATCGGAGTGCAGGAGGCAGTGCTAGTAGAGAAGTGCCGATGATGCTAACTGGATGCATAACTTCAGATTCAAAACGTTCAAAGTCCGGTCATATGCTGATTGCCAAGTGAAGAATGGACCTGTCATATTGATTTACAGAACTAACGCCATAGGAGCGAGGAAGGCAATAAACAAGAAAATAGCATGCTAAAAATAAATAAGTATAAAAAACACTGTTCTCATTATGTGATAGTTTCTCTGAAAAAATAAACCATCTCAAGAAGCATGAAGTTAGGCTTTCAAATCCAGACCATTTCAGCCCACCTTCATTCCGAGGAACGTTTCTCTAATGAAAACAATGTTTTCCTGCCCTTATATTCATTCCCACTTTCTGGTTAGCCTGCACTTTATCCCATTCACAGCATCCAGAGAATAATGGGCTCCTAATATTTGAATTCCAGCACTGAGGCTTAGAGCTGTCCTCCCCAGGACAAATCTGGTTGGGAACCCACTCACTGTCTGCTCTCTTCCAGGAGGGAGATGAACTTGTTGAGGAGTAGGAGGCATGAATATGTTGCATCTCATATTTCTAATGTAAAAGCCGTACTCAATCAGAAGTACTGATCTGTGTGTGCGTGTATTGTCATCTGTGCTATAACATCCTTGTTAGGAAGAGCGTTGTCCTGTATCAACACGGTCACAGTGTGCACAGGCTAAGTGGTAGTGCCATCAGTGCGTCTCAGAAAATATACCCGTATTTAATTTTGCCATACACATGCTAAAATATACTTATTAGTAACAGAGAAATTATTTTTATCACAGGCTTTATAGCCTGATGATCCAATGCTTTCAGATTTTTCTCCTTATGGGAGGAGAGCTTCCAGTCTGCACAAATAACAGAAATTGTAACCTAACATTCCCATTTATGCTGCCAAGAATCATAATACAGTGAACAGAGCCGTATCTGAAACTATAATGTGAAATGCTGTACAGCAAATTTCAGTTTAGATCCTCTGTGGTTTTCTGTTACTCACACAGGTTGACAGTCCTTGCTGTAGTTCCTTGTTATTGCTTTAGTCTTTAAAAGTATACGCATAAGGAGCACTTCTAAGTGCGAAGGTAGGCTGTTTCAGTTGCTGCATCCTAAGACAACTAAATCAGATACAAAAGCTGCACAGATGCAGCACTGAGTGTTTCTATGACTTCTTAGTCTGCAAAAGCAGAAATGTAGCAAATACAAGTCTGACCACATTCTGCAGCTGAACGACTTGTGAGTTTCAGACTTGGCAATTTCTACTGTTATGTTTTGATGGTTTGCTCTCACTTTCATGTTTCAGGAGTGTATTATTGGATTGAATTCTGCTTTTTGGTTTTTTGTTTTTTGTTTTTTGTGATGAATCATCACTGCTTCCTCTTTCTAATATCTCAGTTTGAGAACTGTGTTTCACCTTAAAATATCATCCTTATCTTTTCTTGTCTCCTGTACCAGCACTGCTGCAAAACGTCCAGTGATGTTTTCCAGAAGGTATGTCAGATCTTTGCCCTGGAAAACCAAAAAGTCTTTCAGCATCTAACAAAGAATCATCTTTGTTAGCGTATTCTCTGATTTTCAGATGGTTGCAATGCTGGTGAAAGTGAGCTTAAAAGGTCAGATATTGCAAGGAGGAAAAGGTACATGCTATTAAGGAACAAAAAACAAAGAGCTTTCATGGGGATTTAGAGACACCCTGGAGGTTATAACATAGGTGAGATTGTGATCATTTGTAGCCATGAAGGTTGAAAAATATCTTTTGGTTTACTAGCAAAGCAAAAAATCAATGATAGTCTGCATTGGCTGTGGCATAGCTTGCGTGTTAACTGCCTATCTTTGGGTCCTACAACATGTATACATTTCAACATTGTGGCCAAATGATTAAGTAGCAGACCTGGCATCGTCCTAGAGGTTGGGCCAGATCACCTCAATATAGTATTGGGAATATGGATCAAAAAGATCTGTGATGCATCTAGGGAGGAATTTCCCTCTGAAGAGCACACACAAGCTGGACTTCCTGTGTCTGAGGATTCCTCTTGGAGTAATTCTGAAAAGGTGTCCAAAGGGTTTGTAATTGCGTGGGAATGATACGCATCTGCTTGCGCAGGGTGAATGCTGTGCTGTCACGTCCCCGCAGGCAGGAAAGAAGAGCTGTCACTGCCATCTCTCGGTAGGCAGCACAGCAGTGAGCCACCCTCAGATTTCAGTGCCACTGATTCCATCGACGTTCACTAATGAAGATAGGAATGCCAACGCGTCACTGATACTTGATCAGAATAATGCTGCTGATGGCATCCCGAGTACAATCCCTTCCTATTGTAGCAGCTTTGGGTTTTATCAGGCTGGTTTTCTTGTCAGCAGTACTCACTGTTGAAGCAGACTGGCTTCCATGAGAGAGAGGGACGCACTTGAAGGGACAGTTTCAGTCTTTCATTAGGTTACTGAAGTTTGTGTGTTCTGATACTGATGTGCTCCTAGAAAACTATCGTTTACAAGTAATCTGTTATGACGATATGCAATACATAACTGAATATTTTGTTTGGACTTGAACTTACTTCCCCTTGATTTATAGGAGCTTATTTGCCAGAGAATAATTTTTGACCTTTTTTCCTCTTCCTCTTCTTAAGGCTGCTGTAGTCAGTGATTTTATTCTAAAGCATAGATTACTTCTGAGAGTACCTCAATAACATTACTGTGTGATTCGTCATATTAGAATATATAAGGGCTACAAGCCTCTACTACTGTGCATAATATGACAAATACAAGTTTTGGTAACTAAAATAATTTGCTAAACCATGAATTTTGTTGTAGTATTACCAATTAAATGTTTTAAACATGCAGTATTTTTAACGTTTCTGCATTCCTAGTCGTATTATGATGAAAGTACAGCTGCCACAGTCAGTGGGCTCTTTATAGCTATGGAGGAGCAACGTAAAATTACCGGTCACAAGCTGCATTACTGGTTGCCTACCAGATAGACTGGTTTTAATTCCAGCCTGGCTGGAGACCTAGTTTGTCTCAAAGGTGGCATAAGACTAAGCCAGCAATGTAGAAGTGACGTGACTTTCCTCTCTGGCCTTCTTCATCCACTCTGGTTCTGGCAAAACAGATGGTTCCAAATCAGCTAAATAATCCCTTTCTAGCACCAATGAATATATTGGTTGCATCTTGTGAATGTAACCCAAAGCGTGGTAGAACAGTGTTGGCAGCTGATACTGGTCCCATGTGCCAGCTATCCCAAGCACATCTCTAGTTTTCCTATTCCTCTTACAGTACTTCATCAGAGCAAACACTGAGTCATGTTGGGTTTTTTTTTTGGAGGAGACAGATCTTAGGCAGAGAAGACTTCAGTTAGGTTTGTCTTGCATCTGGAGATCAGTGTGACCTTACGGTGTGTGTTTGAGTGCAAACCAGCAGATAAGTAATGTCAGACCACCGTTATCTATATTTTTTCACTTTCCTCAGAAATGTAGCTTTTTGAACCATTTGGTTAATACTTTAGATGAGGAATAAAGCTCATGTTAATTGTTTATGCAAACTGTGCGTCTATTCAGTAAATGAAACTGCAATCAAAAGTATCTAAATCTTGTTTGTGATAATAAAATTGCTGTGCTGTTTTTGGATAAGCACTCACTGGATCTAAACTGGAAATGAATAGCTACTGGTGGGAGACAGGACATTTGGATGTTTTTATCCTTAACTATTCAAAGATTATTTAGCAGTGGGACATACATTGGTCCAAGTGGGACCTTGGTCTTGTTCACGCAGCTTCATTTATCAATATCAACAAGACATAGCTAACCAACAAATGCTTGAACTTCTAGTTGCTTTCTGTTGGTTATCTCCTATTTCAAGTCTTGCCACTACATACTCTTTGGATAATTTTCAGTATGATGCTAAGATAAACATTAACATAACTGTTTCATCTGTGCATATGAAAATGGAAGGAACTGCTGTACTCTGTGTACTGCTGTACACTGAAGGGCCAGTGCTCTGCAGTTACAAACAGTTCCAACCTGCGTTCTGTTTTGGGGTGTTTGTAATGGTGGCTAGGTAGTACTGTTGCTTAAATGTATATATTAGCTGATGAAAGTTGTTCTTGACACTGAACAGTTCAGTAACTGAATGTTACAGGAGTAAGTTTTTATTGTAAGTTATTGGAATGGGAACATTTAGAGTGAATACATGATAATAAGGGATTCTTCATCAATATCCAAGAAGTCACAAAGGATGAGTGTTTCTGTTGTTTTGATTACAGTGGATATTTGGAAATAAAAAATATTATTAGACGTTGAGTTACTCTTGCTTGATTTTCAGTTCTTTTGTACTTATAACAGGAAATTTTAATCTATATGCTACAATTGCTTTTGTCTGTTATTAGTCAATTTCAATGGTATTTAGCTAAAAATTCTTTCTGAAGAGAAGGGTGCAGTGCTTAGGGTGCTGACTCGTTAGTTAATGTCAGTTTTAATGTGTCTTTATTACCATGGTGTGAAAAATTCTAAAGACGTTTAATCATTTCAAGCTCTTCACCAAGGAATTGTTCCTGTCCCGTCACAGTAGGACTCTTCGTACTGGTTTCCAGTTGCTGGCAATAGAGCTAACAAACCAAACCAACCCTTTCCAGGGCCTTATTCATGAGTGCAAAGGCATTTATGAAATGGTAGTAGTTTTACATACCATTTAAAATTGACTGGTAAAAAGGAATGTCCTTTTCAGGTCCATTCCAAAGCAATGGTCTCAAATACTGACAACATGAGGGCACAAGTATTTTCTTCAAGCTTGGCATCTGCCAAGTTTACTTAGCTACTGTGCGGTCAATATTATGATTAATTTCCTGCGGAGCTACGCATGCCAGCTCCTGCTCTGTATTTCCCACGGATGCTTCCCTCTTCTATGTATCAGAGTGGAATTAGGAGCTAAAGAAACATGCGAATTACTTAGTGGGATCAGTGTTTGCTAATGAGATGGAGGTACTACAGTCAAACAGTTGTCTGCCACAAATTTGCCTTCAGATAATTTGCTCAGAGCAGATTTCTGTATCAGTGAACTAGATACGTCTCACTTGAAACAGCTAAGTTATGAATAACATTAACAGGGAGGGGCTTCTGCTATACCAGACAAAAACCTTCGGGCACGTGCTTCTGTTTCACTGACACATGGCAGTGATCTGCACCAGTGTCTTGCACTTGTCTTTCAAGGGTAGTTGTTTTGTTTGGAGAAGCAAGCAAAAAGGTTGTGATGTGATTGTGATCCTGCGAGTATTCTGTTCAGACCTTGATTGTGCCGATATCGACCAAAGAATGAATCTGGAAAGATGTTTGTCTCATGATTTTGAAAAGCAGCTTGTAATTATGAAACATAAGTATTGGCTTTGCAATGGTATGACAAAAGACAGGTGGGGGGTCACGCCCTCCACGCTTCCAGAAGACTGCTAGATTCCCAGTACGCTTGGATAACAGAAGGTGGGCTAAAAAAGTAGGAGGCCCACATGCTGTCAGAGTATTAGGAGTAGTTATCCAACTAGCTCATTAACATCCCATTCCAGACAGAAGTCAGAAAATACCTGACTTCTTAGATTATAAGCAATATTTCAATAGAAAAGTGTAGTTAGTAACACTACATGAGATGATTACAGTCATTGAAAATCCCAACAATACAGAAACGCTTAACTTCAGGGAAGAAGCGTTAAGTAGCCTAATGCTTTCAAGCTGTCAGGAGAACAGTGACCCCTGCTTGTATAGAGTAAGCCTAGAAGACAGACTAGCTGAAGGTGCATCGTATACCCTAAACCTGTGCTGCATTAGCAACCTGCAGATAATGTAGATTTCTGTCCCCTGAAGAAATATATAGGTAATAGAAGAATACAACAGTAAGCTCATGGCTCTTTTATCAGTCTGAAATTAAAACTTCAGTGCTTTCCTAGAGAGTGTGGGGTGAGGGGGCAGGGACATCGCATAGCAAAATTATATTCCGGGTAGCCAATAATGGCTTTGGTTCTCGTGCTTTGGGGGTGCAAAGATGTTGTTGTGACAGGGGACAGTGGAAGTCTGACAATGAAACAGGTATGAGGTTTGTCAATATTTAGGTAATTACATAGTGATTTTAGTATAAAAAAGAATTGCAGCAACAGTTTCCTTTCCAAATACCTTCCTTTCAGGATTGATAACACTATTGTTGAAATTCATTTACAAGTAGAAGTGTTAAAGAAACGCACAGAATATATGCTTTGCTTTTAGAGTTTTTTTTCCAGCTTTAGGGCTCTAAATTTTTCATGAGTGCTTGTTTTCAGCTACCAAATGATTTATTTTTGTGTGAAAGATCCACATTCTTGTCAAAGGAGTGGATAACATTGGCTAAGTTAAGAAAACATTAGAGGGTTTTCTGGTGAGTTGTTCTCCCACAGGAATCACTTTGTCCTTGCCTTGTGCTGATAAGTCAGAAAAGAAGCTATTCCAGACACAATAGTGGCTTCTCCTTTACCAAGTAAAGACAAGCAAATATGGGTGTTCACGGGACTACTTGCACTGAGAGAAGAAACACAAACTTGTGAAGCTGTAACAGGAGTAGGGAGCAAAAGGAGTGGAGAATGTGATTTAGCAAACAGGTGGTGTAGGCTTTGAAACAAAATACAGAGGCTGGTCAGCAAGGATTACAGAACCACCGCAGAATTAATGCGGAATGAAGGGTAGTTGCTGCCTAAGAGTACAGTTCCTGCTACACTCAGGAGGGAAGTACTCAATGAATAATAAACCTGAAAGGTGGTGTTTGGTTAGAGGTATTAAAGGTGATGTTTTGAAGGAGAATCTTCCAAACAGAATGGCAGCTTTCATGGAGGATAAATATATAATAATAATAATAATTACAACGTGGGCTATTTTTTTGGTGAAATTGGCCTTTTAATCATCTTACCTCTGTACCCCAATACAGAAGAGTGCCAAGGCTTGGTATTCTAATGCATGAAGCTTACAGGAGAGGATGCTGAAAGCTAGCAACAAAATTACTAGTGCTTATCTTAGTGCATGAGTTTTCAAGTTGCATTAATGCTTTAAAATTGAATGTTTCAGTAAACCACTACAGAATACCTAGAGATGACAGAGGCTTCTCCCCTCCCCACGCTCCAAAGCTCTTGCTGAACTGTATATAAATGGACGAGATTACCAAGGGCTGCAAGCTGCTGCTATGCGGCACTGGGAATGGCTGTCCCTGTCCTCCCCAGCGCTCTGCCTAGGAAACTGAACTAATGCTGTTGAGAGGAGCCGTCTGAGAGAAGTTTTGTAAGGCTGACATAAGTCCTTGTTCGTGCTGGAAACTTTCAGTACAATCATTCATTCAGCATAGTCTGACTCTTCTTGGTTTTGTTTTATTTACGCTTGCACAGGAAGCATAATTTTCTTTGTAGATGCGTGTGTGTTTATCCATATGCAAAAACAGATGTTTACGCTTATATGAGAATTATGGGGTATTTTTTAGTATAGAACTGCACACTCTGGCCTGAACAGGAGGGAGCCCTGGAAGCTGACTTAGCTGAGCCCTTTACATGCTCTAGTGGTGGCTGTGATGTCCTGATGACTACTGCACCTGTGCAGAAAGTGGGAGCTCCACGCCTTGGTATACAATTGGGGCATAATTTGGAGTTTCATGTTAAGCCTGAAAATCCTTTCCTTGGTTTGTGTTTATAAATTGGCCCAAATGTGCTTGTAAAACATGCAGTGGATGCTAGCTGGCTTATCGATTGCGTGTAAACAGCGCTCACAACAGCCGTTGCTTCCTTTAGTTCTTCTAGAAGCCCTGTATCAACGCAGCACTGTTCGGCCATCTCTTTTCCTCTGTGTCTGCCCTAAAATGCACATCTTTATCAAAACAGGAGTTCTGCATTTATTACAATAGACTATTTAAACTTCTTGTACATACTGGAAATTAAAAGATAGTAGGTTAATTGTGGACAAGAGAACGTGTCAAACCAGAATTATGTAAAAGTTTTCTTGAACTTTAAAAACATATGCTTATAGGTATAGATGTTGGTTATGGATACATATCACACTCATTCATAGAACCCGTCAGAGAACTTCTGCAGGTATGTCTCTGGATCTCATGTGCAAACTTTTCTCGGAGATGACTTACTTGTTTTTAAAGTTTGTGAAACTGAGCTGCAGCAGCCTGTGTGCGTTTGATAAACAGGAACCTGGAACTTTCACTTACTAAAACAAATACAGCCCCATGGCTGTGCTTTGAGGCTCTGCCTTCGTTCTCAGCATCAGGGCACATTTTATTTTGACACCAGCACATTCAGGATTCAATGCTTTGGTTTTCTAGTAACAATTTCCTAGTTACTACTTTTCTGTATTCAAGTACATAATAGGCAGTCAGAATGTGAGGAGAAACATAAAACACTTGCATTTATCTCTCTAAAAATAATCCTGGTGGATTTATGGGAATATTTGTGTGACTACGATTAAGTCTGTTCTTAAGAATTTAGTTCCTGCCTTGCTAGAACTGAAGAATGGTTGCAGGGTGATAGAAAAATAAGAGGAGGAGAAGAAAGGCAATTCAATTCAAAAGCAATTCAGTTTGCCTTTTTTCTTTGTTTTTTTTTTTTTCTTTTTTTCTTCCCTTGTCTGGGCCTGTTGGTAGGTTTGATTATTTCCAAATGCAAGGTGTCTGTCTCATCAAGCTTTTTTCCTGGAATAAAGATGGTTGCCTGGGGATAAGTCACTTTCTTTTTGTTTCCACATCTGTTTTTTAGAGGTTGTTGGTTTACTTTCAGGATGCATGAAAATGGCAGCATTGTTTGTGTATGCTGCATTGCATAATATAATACCAAGGCTGCATGTTTTTCTCAGTGTCCTGGGTTTTTATGCTTTATGTGGGTTTGTGTGTACTAAACTGGAAGGATGTCCAGGATGGGCGCGCGCACACCTTTTCAGTGATATATAAATTGCAGCTGTGATCCCTGCCTTGGGTTTCAAAGCTTGCAGACTTCCCTTGCACTGCCATTTGTGTCTTTACTTCAGCCATTACACAGAGAATAGATGGAAAGGGTTGTCTTTTGAAAGTCAAAAATACTGCGCTGGCAGTATCAGACAGTCCATTTTCACACAGACATAAAAATTCAAAGATTTGTTTTTGTGATATTCTCAAGGGGGAGAAGGGAAGCCTAACGTTGCTCCCCTCCCTCTGTATGGCTCTTTCAATTTTCTCCACCTCCCTTCCCAATTTTGTTTTTGTTGGTTTTATTCCAGTTCTGTTTATTCATCTGCTTTTAAGTCATAAAGCTAAATAGGTTTTTCTTGTTTCTTGAAGCTCTCTTTTATGCTTCTTAAACATTGTGCTATGGCAAGCATGACAGTTGATTGCACATTTCCCACATCTGTAATTTTTATGCCAATTGCCTATATAAAGAAAGATGTCAGCGAGGCTTCATAAAGATAAAAGTTAAATTGAAAAGATGTTTGCATCTTAAAGTTTGATTGCTATAACAAATGTAGAATCCAATGCAAACACTTGTGAAGCTAGCAAAAATTAGCACACATGGAAAGAAAGTAATGTAAATAATTATAACATAAAATGTGCCCAATGTTGTTTTATTTTGTGTCTAGCTAGGGTGAGCTTGTCATAACCTCTAAGAAGGCTTTAGATTTCTAGTTCCATGTGGTTGCCTGCCAAATTTTTGTGAAACCATTATATCTAATACATATGTAGTAGATGCAGAGTTCATTGTTATGTGAACAAGTGAAATAAATTTAAAGGAGAAGAGAGAAGTAATTAAAAGCTCGTGTGTATGCTTTTCTTGCTCATGGAAATTTATGTAGAGGCAGTGTTAGTATTTCAAGTCAATTATGAGTCCCAGTAGCACATTTAGGGAGCTGATAATGCATTGAGTTGTGCTTTTTTCTCTCAGCACGGAAAAGTTGCCATGCTCTATGGGAACTAGCTGGTGAGAAAGCAAAATAAAGGAGCTTTTGCCTTCATTTTGATTTTTCCAGTGGGCTATATCCAATGTGGTTTGGAAAAAAAGCTTAAAATTAGAGAAGAGCATTGCAGTATCAGCCTTACTTTTCGCATTGCTTTCTAGTGCCTGATATAAAAACATGAAAGTCATTGCTCCCATCCCACTAAGACCTTTTCCCAGCAATTTGCAGTCACATGCATAAAGCCTAATTATTTATAGGCAGAAACATTTCTTACTTATTGGAGGCTTCACATTCCTTTTGAAAAGATCTGTAGAAACAATGCTGGTATCTTGCGTACATCCTGGTATTTTTTTTCCCTTCTGTATCAGCCTGTAAGATGAAATTACTAGAGACGAGTTAAAAACACTGCAAGCAGTGGACTGCTAATAAGGCTGTAACTGACTGAGGCAGAACTCTTAAGTTAAGGTGGTGCATTTCACTTATTTAGTAAAGCTCTTGTAAGAAGAGTTTGATCAAATGTGGCATCTGCTTGCAATTTTCTGCTTGTCAAAAAATCTCACCTGGTTTCTTGCAAAGTTTCATAAGTATCATTGGGTTTTTTGGACTTCAGTACTGATCTTCGGTATGTTAAAAAAAAAAAAACTATTCCATGAAAAAATGATTACCTTACTGCAGTAGTTTCCCTTCATTAATAAAATCTGAATTAACATTGGAAAAAATGCTCTGTTTAAGTATAATGTACCAAAAACATTTTTTTCAACTATTCGAGGTTCAATGCATAATAGAGGTTAGATTTGTAGGTATTCAGGCAGACTAATGGCACTTCTGCATGGCTGTCTGCAGAATATTATGACCTAGCAAGGGGATTAATGGAGAGGCTGTATCTTCTGTTCGTACCTTGGGATTTGGAAGCTGAGAAACTTAAGTTCTGTTTTTGATTCTGCTTTGGTTTTTGTTTGTGTAAGAACGTCAGAATCCTATCGCATATGTTCCCTCATCTTAAAAGGGAAATGTTGGCACTTACCTTCCTCACAGGAATGTTTTATGAATTAAATGATATGTTCCTCCATAAATTTCAAATCTTCATGTGGAAAGCTGGCAAATAATTGTATGTAAAAAAAAAAAACAAACAAAAAACAAAACAAAAACAAACAAACAAAAAAAACACAACTACTTATATGCTTCTTAAAAGAAAAAAAATTCTGTTTCCTCTTTACAAAATGATAACCTGACTAGTGATTCATGATAATTATCAGAGTAATTGAATAAAATATTGAACTTAGTAGTGACTGACTAGTGTTCTATTCTTATATGAAAATGAAAACAGGTTAGTATCGGGAGCCAATTAAGCTGCCAAAAAATAGGGAACTCTTTTCTATTTTTCTAAAGATTTAATTGCACAATATATGTTACAAATAATTAGATTATAATTATGGAAGATCATGCCCTTCGTTGGGTAGCAGTTTTATTATGGATTGATATGGCTAATGTTCCTACAGTACTTCTCCCATCATTCTGACAGTGTTTAAAATTTCTTACAGCTCTTGACTGGTCACTGCGATCTTTATGCAATGAACGATTTCTTCTCTCTGGGGACTAGACAGCAATGAGGTGTCAAGCCTTTAAACTTGCAGGTCACAAGTTCAAAACAAATTTTAAGTGACAGCAGTTGAATTCAGAACAGTCATCGTCCCGCATGATAGGAGTTGAGCATCTTGTGTAGATCTGTACAAACACCTACAGCAATAATCCAGGGGAAAGAAAAAGAAAATACTCCCCCAAACTCCCTGAATATCCACTATGCTTTCTAATATCCTTGTTAATCTTGCAGGTGAGAACTAAACCAGGTATGCAGAAGATCCTCATCTTCTGCAGAGCAGTAGGGCTCCGGGAGGGAAGTTTGGGGTGGTGCTAGTGCTGAGGTACTTGATTTCTAAAAGCAGCGGAGACTCCTGCTTAGAAACAACAAAATGCATACAAAACAGTGCAATTATATTTGTCCCTGTGTGGTTGATATATATATATATTTTTTTATTTTTATTTTTTAACCATGTTTCCTACCACATCTTTTGAATCCTGTAATGGTTACTGGTGCAGCTTTCTGTGAAAAACAGATGCTGCCAGTGTTTTATAAATACAGAGATGTGATCTCAGTAGACTCCCATGGACTGGGTGGCATGAAAGTGGCACCTTCGGCTGCTGTTGCCACGACTGCCTGCAGCAGAACAAGCCGGGTGTTTCCAAGCACCGCATGGCACTAGGGCTTCCTCTGTAGCGCAAGCGGGAAGCACTCTTGGGTCACAGCTGTGGTGCTGCCGCCTGTGTGTGGGCAGGGTCCAGATGCAGCATCCAAGGCTATCAGTCTGATAGCTTGCACTGCCTCTTGAAACACCTGCACGGGCACACTTTTATTTATAAATGCTGAATCCGGTTGTGATGTTACTGTTCTGCTTTTGGTTTTTAGTAGTAGTAGGGAGTTAAGAAAATGTTAGCTTGTGATTCCAGGACTATTGATTAGAGCACAGGATCTAAATGCTTTTTTTCTTTTTTTTCTTTTTTTTCTTTTTTTTTTTTTTAAAGTTACATGAATTTATACAAAACGAAAGCCATCTCTGGGGTGCTGTTGCAGTAGTTGTGATCCAGCATTGGCTCCGTGTGTTGACTAATACTTCACATGCACTGAAACTGATACCATTTGTGTTGTGGGCAGGAGACAGCGAGTGCAAACTGCGGTTGTCTGCTGTGTGTAGTAGTACCTTTATCTCCGAGTTCAGTACTTTGAATCTTTAACAGAGTGGTTCTGCATGCTTCGCTGAAGCCAGCATTTGAGATATGATCAGATTTCCCCTAGACTCAATCGCTGCAGTCAGCAGAGCAATTACAAGGGGATATTTATGGAAGAGGAGCTATGGCTTCCTAACAGTATTAGGAGGCAGCACACAGGTTAGTAGGAACTTTCAGCTCCATGAAAAACAGCACTTTGTTTTCCTTTAGTTGAGTAAAAACACTGATTGTACAGGCATAATAAAATGGTAGGAACCCAATAAAATAACAGTATACTTCTGAAACCTGAATTTTGATGCAAATACTAATGCAGTAGAAACCTGGGTGGTCCTACTACCTACACTTCCGGGGATACTGACTGTCAATTTCAGTGAATAAATATTCTCTGGGGGCATGTTGGAGACTGCTGCTTATCACAGCTGCAGCACATCTTTAGGCAATTCTGACCTTGGTAATAGGTTAACAGTCCTTTTCTAAAGAAAAGAGAGAAGGTATTGCTCACTCAGATTTTCATGTTTGTTAAGTCAACCTAAGGGATCAACTGTTAAGTTTGTTTCCCTGTTCTTGGAAGCTGTCGAGTAAACTCTTTCATAAGCTCGGCCAGACTTCTCCCTATGCCTATGTCAGGACTATCTTAGAACTTAAAAACTTCATTTCCATTTGATCCTTATTTACCTTTGCCAATTCATACCTATTTGTTCTAATGCTGATGAAGCTTTTCAACTTACATAGCTCTTCTCTGTCCCAGGAAAGATTTTTTTTTAAGTGAAATATTTAACTCAACACTATTGCAAAAAACAAAAAAGTGATGATAAAGATGTATAATTCACATATGTCTAGTTTATACATTTGAAACGTCAAGTTTTGCTGCTTTTTAGGACTTCATAGCTTTATTCAACAAGTTATTACCTCAAGGAATTGACGTTCATCACTCTTTATAACAGCACTTTCTCAGCCGTTGAAATGCACCAAAGGTACCACTGTGGTGATTTATCGTGCTGTGAAAAGTGATCGATCTTTGTAATGCAGTTACAGCAATCGTGATGTCTCAAGGCAGCTCTCAGCACTCCTTATTGCACTCACACATTTGAGAATTTTGGTAGGTTTCTGATGCTTTTTTTTTAAAAAAAAAAGCAGGGGGGAGACAGCACCCCAACCCTGGCTGGCAAAATCAGGTACTCTCAATGCCTGGACTGTTCTGGCCGTAAGGAAAAGACAGCGTAAAAGTTGATCTGCAGAGCTTAATCATGAAGTGGACCAATACTGCAGCTAGTATCATCTGTCAATTGTTTCAGGTCAAAACTAGGTCTGTTGCAATAATTTCTTTTAGTAAAAATTTAGACAGTTTCCTGTGGATCTCACGCTGATCTCATAGAGGTTCTGATTCAAAGAAGGAGGCTTTTTCACTCTTCTGTTGTTTTGTTTTCTTAGTTTTAATCTGCAGCTTAGATTTGCTGATGGAATTTAGTAGTTGTATGAATCTTGAATATATTTTTCTCTTGAGACCTCAGAAAAAGGTTACATTTTAGAAATGTCTTCATAAAACACTTTAGCAGTTTTCCTCGATTTCCTGAATTTTTTTTTGCATAGTGTTTTCAAGCGGAAGCTTCCAAAATGACTTAAAACTTGGTTCAACCATGGTTAATAAAGGAGAGAAAAAAAAAAAAGCATCATTCAGATCTTACTGTTTCTAAACCAGGCACTTTCATTTACCCATTTCTGTCATGTTATGAATGCTTCTGGTTGTCTGAGAAGGTCTGAACTGATCCTTAAAAAAGGGTGAGAGATGAACAAATGTGCTTAAATCAACTAGAGATTTTTGTGTTGATTTTCTGGGCCCATTCCACCTGACCGTGAGGAGATTTAGGACTTCTTGCTCAGGTTTAAAATGACTGGAGTTTTACAGCAGCTACCATTGATCGCTCCCTATTAGTCTCTAATGAAAAGGAAGAACAATTTCCTTGTGTTTCTCTGTGCAGTAGTGACAGCCTCAAACTAACAGAAAGGCACATTGAAGTAGTGGAATAATGCCAGTCCTGTTCTGGGATGATAGCACTTCCAGAACGTTTTGCATCAAGTTAACTGATATTTGGATTCGGAAACACTCGGTAGATGGTCGTCTGTTCATCTGAGTGGAGGAAACAATGAACTGCTTCCTCACTGGGTGAATTTTGTCAGATTCTCTCTTGTAGTACAAAGTTAAAGTGTAGTTATTCTGGGTAGCTCCAATACTGGCTGGAAATGAGCAGAATTAAACTGAATCATGCTCTTTTAGCTTCCTTTCAGAATATTTGCTTATGATTTTGCTAATAGCATTACTATTTATTCTTGCTTGTATACAGTTTCTTTTTCTGTGTACATGAGAAAAGGAAATTGGCTATGAAATCTTTTCCAAAGCAAGACATTGCCCTCTTCTGGATACTGCATGAATAATCTGTTGTCAAAAAAACCCAGCCCCCACCTTGAAGCAAAACTGATCCCACTGACACATTAAGAATGTCAGCCTCCTTGCTAACTCTAAATCCAGTACCTGAGAAGATTTAGTCCCTTTTAAGCTGTGATGGAATGTAAGGACTTAATGGAACATGTATAGCAAGAGAATAGCAATTCCAGTGATGAAGTTATTTCATTCAAAGCCTTGCCTTATCAAAACTCCTACTAACAATGGACTCATTGGCTGATTCATCAGAAGGGTTAGTTATAATACAGTGGTGCTTCAAGTAACATTTTTTTAGCATTAAAAAAAAATGTGTTCATCTGCTTCCTTTCAGCAGATGCTTCCTATAAGAGAAGAGCCAAGTTATAAAAAGTTTAATATGATACTTCTGATTGTGAAACGTATGTGAGCTATAAATAACCTTCGGTTAAACAGACTGGTTTCTAAATCTTCATCCTTGGATAAATTGCTGAATGTCTAGTTTGCTTTAAGAATGACATTTAAGTTGTGGACTAAAATATTTGACATAGACCATGTTAAGAAAATCTATTTCTGTAGACCTGAAGAAAAGTTTCATTACTTAAGAACAGTGATCGAAAGATGAAGGAAATATTTCTATGAAACATCTGTTATTGAAACCTGCCAAGTTGTTTAACTTGTGAAGAACATGGGCTTGATCATTCATGGGTCTTCAATGTTCAGCTGAAAGCAATAACTGCTTTAACAGCATCTTTTTGTACTGGGGGAAAAATAAAAAAAAAACAATCTAGCAATTAGTTCTCTGACTCTCCTGAGAAGCTGCACCTTTTTTTTTTTTTTTCCCCACTATCTCCTGTGCCGCTTCTGGAAGTTTCTTCTGATATAATACGACTTCACTGGTTTGCTTCATTTTGGTAGAAAATACTTGGCATTTTCATACTTTTTAGTAGTGAAATTCTGCTTTGTCCATACCTATGCACTTTTCCTGCCTCCAAGAAGTTTGGATAGAGATTAATCCTAAAGCAGGAATGGTGCTAATAGATTCTATTCCCAAAATAAAGTTTCTGTGCAATAGCTATGAGCCTGCAGGGTTGAAGAGTAATGAAAAAAATAAAGCCTTTTAAATTCTATCTAACATCACATGCAGGCTTCTAAGTACATATTAAGAGGTGTGACATGAGGAAAGAAGATGACATACTTGAAATAAGAAGTGCTGAATATGTTTGATATCCTGAGTGTGGATTTGGATGTGAATAGTGAAATCCTCATAGTGTCTCTGGCAGTATGTTTGAGCTAGAATTATATGTGAGCTGACTTAACTAATGTTTCATTTCAAAAAGGAAGCTTTCATTAGTCAGTGACTCAAGCTTCTATAAATATGCCTTAAATAAGGCAGACTAGTGCCGTATTGTATCAGTGTCTGAATAACAAGAGCAAGTGAGAGCTGAGTCATTTCAGTGACTCATCTCATGTTAGAGAGACCTAGTGTTACTCTCTGTAGTATAAAATCTACTTATAATTGTGTTTCTGAACGCTGCTTGTATGAGATACATTGCACTGATCAGAGAAGCAGAAGATACTTGGCTTGCATATAGTAGAGAGCATGTCCGAGTGTGCTATTTTCTTTAGTGGTGAGTAGCCTGTATTTCATAACTGTCTGGCCATCCCTGAGGCAGCTAGCTTACACCTTTCACCTGCTAAGGGAAAAATTAATGTTGAAATGATCTTCATAAGAGGTGAAACCTTTTGCTGCATCCTGTATGACAAAAGCCAAGTTAAGCGGAGGAGCCACCAGCAGTTGTTTCCACCCGGGCAATTCATGTTGTTATAGCAACAAGGTAATTCATGTATTGCCCGTGTAAAAAGCTAACCTATTTCACTTTGAATCATTTTGAAATTTTGTGCAGACCTGCTGACTCAACATGTATTAAATGCACCTTAATATATATTGTATTGTAACATGTCAGTTTTTGGAACGCTTGTTGTTTTGGATAAGAAAAGCAGTCTTCTGGTTTGGTTTGGTTTGGTTTGGTTTTTCACTTTATTGGCATGGAATAACAACAGCCTTTCAGGGAGTTCTAAGTTTTTTGTTTTGTTTTACATATGTTACCCTTGAATTTAAAGTCTGAACCACCTACAGTAATAACTTGCCATCCTTCTTTTACCATTTTAAAAACCTCTCTTGTATCCATGCCTCTAGCTAATTGTACCTTCCAGAGAAGCTACGCAGATTAGTAACCAGGTACTCACCATACATAGAGAAAGTAGAGATTGGCTCAGAGCTGCTGGCAGGGCTGTGTATGTTTTATTCTTCTTACTGCAGGTGGCTCACTCTTGGCATTTAAGTTTCTTCTTTTGCCAAAAGCATTCTTGTCTGAACTGATATCTAGAACATTCACTACCTGTGTCATGTTTGTTAGCTTTGTTCTTTATTTCTCCCTTTGCTTTTCTCCCCCAAACTAAGCAGGTTGCACACTCTCGCAAAGCAGGATGGCCGTAGATGCACTGTTATAGGCCCTGAAACAGGGGAGCTCTGGGGAGCCGAGAACATATCCAGAGGTTCCAGCTTCACGACTGGAAAGTGAGCAGACTTGGGAACATGGGAGCTGAGCTCACAGGATTTCTCAGGCTCCCTGTTGTGGAGTCAGGAAATACACTGCACTTAGTAGTGTTTCTGAGACTTCCACCTTCCTGTGTTTCTTGTTTTGGAATTGGCACCCTGAAATCGATGGCTGTTAGTCCATGTGCCTCGGCTATGCTGGAGTCCTGGGCCTTGGTGAGCCTGTAGGGCTGGCTCTGCCGTATTTTTCTTTTGAGGCTGCCCTGAACTTCCAAGTGGTGGGCCCTGGTCTCCTGCGAAGCTTACTAGCAGGCAATGTGTATTGAGGTTAAAATCCAGTGGAGGTTTCTAGGAAACAGTTTTGACAAACTGGCATTTTCTAAAACAAAATCTTGACTCCCTGTAGAACTCTCTTTTTCCAGCGTATCTGTTGACCAGTGCTTTTATGTCATCCTCTTCCTATTAGCTTTCCTCTAATTTGTCTGAAATGAGTGACTGGCTGACTTGTGCAACCTGTAATGTATCTAGGCTTTCTTTTACAGATACTGATGTGTTTTCCAGAGAAAACCTAGGCAGGCTTTATTTGGAATGATGAACACTCCAGTTGTACTACAGCCCAAACTGGCACTATAGCCTAAAATAAGAATGTTACGACACTTCAGCGTTTTTTTTAAGCATGAACCTTGAACAGGGGCATTTCTGTATCTTTGTTTGTCTCACCTTTGGCTTAACTAATAGCGGGATTTTCAGGTTTTTATTAATGATTAAGACTTTATCATTAGTCTCTTAGTGAAAAACAGTCAACTTCTCTGCAAGTTCTGTCTGCTTTATTGGAGTAATTATCCTTGGTTCCATGGAATGGTACCAGTACTTGGGAATGAGAATTGTCCTGGCCTCCCTCCCCAAACAAACAAACAAACAAAAAAACAAAGGCAGGAACAGATGACACCCTCGCGCCACTCATTCTGTATCTGCCAAAGTTGAGGGTACCTTCTACTTTCCTGACAGCCCCTAGGAGTGGTGACTGTTGTACCACGTCAGACAACAGGGACCATGCAGTTGCTGCAGCCAGGTAATGCTGATGCTCTCATTTCTTTAAAAATAGGTAAACTGCAGTGACAAAATGAATCTTAAATAGCAATGTGAACAATCAATATGCTTTCCAGTAAATTTTTTAATTGGAAGTAGAAGTTCACAAAAGAAAACAATTTGTTCTAACAATTGACCTAAGTCTTCACGGGTTTCTTCAAAAATGAAGTATTTTCTGTTCACTAATTGTTATCTTTCACTGCGTCTTTCAATGATAAAGAAATGTAAGGAGTTTGTTTTGCTAAGAGGGGGAAAAAAATCAGTATCAAGCTAGTGCCAAACTACATCGAACATTCAAAAAGGCTTTTCTTGGCTACGGTCAAGAAAGTATACAGAAGAGTATTGGCTTAGTTTTAAGTGAATAGGTATTCAGCTGTTTGCTTAAAATAATATATATACACACACCTTTTGTATCCATTTCTGTTAAGCTGCAAACTGTGCTGAGAAACTTTTAAGATTTGAAGGAACTTGCCATGCCTAAACTGACCACATTAGCCTTGAATGATGAAACTTTCACTCCATGTTTACTCTAAATTTTGTGTTACAGTTCTTGCAGACACCTAAATGGAAGAGCATGCAGTGCTGACTTAAAAAAGGAAAGAAACCACCTCTCGTTCTTTACTATCTCCTCTCAAGGCATAACCTTCGTTCCACTTGCCCTCTCCTGTAACATACTAAACAAGGCTTTTTGTATTTCTCAAACTTGCTGAGCTACCTCTGGAGCCTGCTGATGTTGTTCTTTCTGTTGACTTCTTTCAGCAGTCTTCACAAGTGTTCATTTTGTCCAATATAAGCAATCCCCATATATCTTTATAATCTTCCTCAAGACTGAAAGATTTGAGACAGTTTTGGAGACATTTAAGTTCTTTTAGGTGAACATTCATGTTCTGAACTGTACCAGTTCTGTTTCTGCTTGTACAAAGCAGAAGAATATGCTTCTAGGAGAAGGCGTGCAATATAGTATGCCTCAGCTCCACGTTATTATCTTTAATATAACCCTAAATATGAGGAATTCCTGCCATAGAGGAAACATATTGCTTAGCTGTAGCTCTTTAGTGGGACTGAGTGGTCAGATACCTAGCAAAAAGCGACATCGTTCACCTGTCAGCAAACAACACCCACAAAACACTTTTTTCTGATATATTTGCGGAGTTCTGTAATTGATTTTTTCAATGCATTTTAGGTTAGCTTAAAACTATTATTTTTCTGGAACAAATGTTACAAGGAATGCCCAGTTAACCATCTAAGTAAAATGGACACCAGTTAACTTTGTTTCCAACCAGAAAAGTACTCTGATGTATTCATACTTGAAAGATCTTTGAATATTTTTTGCACAGAACAAAAATAAACTATACTATTGAGGTTTGCAAAACCTGAATTAATAGGCATGCTTTTTTGAAATTCATCTAGCAAATTAAACAGCCTCCATAATTATGAAAACAGATTTACCTGCTATAACTTTGGTCACTGCCTCCAGCACCATCTGTCTTCTCTTTGACTAGCTCAGGTGGCGTATTGCCCCAGACCTCATCACTATTCTGTGTGGTCATAGAAGTAACGAGAAACTCCACAGACGATCATGTCTGGAAGTTACAACCTAATCAGCTTGGGAGAGTTCCTTCCATCAGTTTTTAATAATGGGCCATCAATGATCCTGGTCCTATATGGAAGTAAAAGGTTGAACTTGCCATGAAAATCTTTTTTTTTTTTTTTTGTCAGAAGGGCAGCTGTGTTGGATAAGACAGCTGCTCTTGCTATTTGCTGAAAGTTTTCTTTCCTTAATTTCTTAGGAAATAGTAATCTTGATGTTGTGCTGCAGTGGAGCGATAAAAGGCAAGGAGAAAGGAATCAGAAATGGCCAAAGGAATAGCTTCTGTACAAAGAATGATTAACTACACTGGCCTTCAGCCTGAAAAAAGGTGACTGGTGGCATGAAGGAGGGGAATGCCAAAGGTCAATAGGACTGAGATTTTTATGGAGTAAAAGTAATCATTCAGCCTCTCCTGTAATCATAGCTACTGAGCTATGAAGGCTGATCAAGAAAATAGAAGTTTTTTCCTGTAAAGCATAATAAAATTTTCTAGTGCTCTGGTACAGAACATAGTTGATGTTGAGTTCATACAGATTCAGAAGACACAGTCATGGAAGAAAAATTCACCCAGGGTTATTAACCTCTAAGACACCCCTGTGGTTAGGGAGTCACTGAACTATAAGTTCTTGGAAACCGGACAAGTACCCAAGTATGATTGAATCACAGAATTGTTCAAGTTTGAGTGAC
The DNA here is from genome assembly GCA_013399475.1 of Chauna torquata. Classification (NCBI taxonomy): domain Eukaryota; kingdom Metazoa; phylum Chordata; class Aves; order Anseriformes; family Anhimidae; genus Chauna; species Chauna torquata. The sequence goes on along the minus strand of VXAL01014429.1, from coordinate 31,894 downwards.
CTTGGAGGTCATCTACTCCATCCTCCTGCTCAAAGAAGGATCAACACTGAAATCAGACCGGTTTGCTGAGGGCATGTCTGGCCAGGTCTTAAACCTCCTAAGCTGAAGATTTCATAACTGCTTTGGGGCTGTTTGAGTCCTTAGTCATTCTCCCAGGCAGCAGTTTTGCCTTGTTCAGTCAGGACTTGCTGTTTCAGTGCGACAGCTGTCTTCTTCCCCGGCCATGCATGTCGGTGGAGGGCTCGGCTCCATCTGTCTCAGTAACCTCCTCTCAGGTGCTGGAAAGCTTGTATTAGCTCACCCAGGCCTTCTCATCTGCAGGCTAAAAAAAAAAAAAAAAAATTCCCTTTCTTTTTGTACCCTTCTGTGTGCATCTGTTATTGGTCTGTGATAGGTGGTCTGCCAGACACAACAGGCCTTTAATCTGGCCAGTTACCGTGGTGGTAAAGCACACCCGGGATCTCTTTAGGAAGTGCTATTAAGTGCTCTTTCATCCAGACATTTGTTCTTTTATAATCCATGTCAGAAACAAAGTTCAGATACATACATATATGTATATATATTTTTACATTTTAAAAGGGTTTTTTGTTTGCTTGTTTTTAACAATATTGGATGATTCTGATATTTTATGCTTGGACTTTTGAAACATCAAATTGAAACGTATGTCAGTGGTGTGGTTACTTCTGGGGTGTTTATTAGCAATCTGCAATAGCTGCGCGAATGTACAACAAATTTGTTTTGTAAAGTGCTGCTCTCTGTTCAGGCATTTGCATAGAAAAGAGGCTAATGTGTTTAGACAACCTTATGTTCAAAAGGCTTATGGTCAGAATTCATTACAATATTTCTGTGGGTTATACTCCTATAGAATTGCATGTTTCTGTATACAGAAAATTCATGTGAAAGTATTCATATAAAGTATTCATATTTTGTATTTCAGGAGGACCTAAATAAAATTTTAATGTAATTGTTTTATTGATTATGTCATAATGTGAAAATAGTAAGGAAAATACACAGGTATAGTGTGTATACTAAACTCAAAATATGTTAAGTACTTTTATTTCTTTTCAGAAATCACTTAATGTAACATTATAAAGAAAAATGTTTTAAATTGGCTTTGTTGTGGGATAAACACTCATATCCCTTCTCTGGCCATACTTCTGGTTCAGTGCTTAGCTCTGAAAGCATCAGCACAAACTTAGACTTCTTAGAAACGGATACAGTTCATCTGGTATATCTGTATGTTTGGGCTGATTTTGGATGTTGGCAGGTACCACTTCAGACTACTGACATCTCATTCCTTTTTTGCTTCAAAGAACACGCAATCTGTAAGGCACTAATTACAATCTGTAATCTGTAATGTATCATCGTAACTCCCAATATCTTTAAAAACTGAAGACAGTTTTGGGGGGTTGTTTTTGTTTGTTTTGTTTTGTTTTGTCCCCCACCCCCCCAATCCACTGAATCCAGTTAATATTATAAATAAACCTGTTCTCTGCTTACGCTATACTTGTCTCTGTGCTAAGAGGCCTGTATCACAGTGGTGCTTCTCCCTCTGCCAGGCTGCTTTGAACCATGTTTAAGTGTGAATTCATCTCATCACAGAGCACACCTTAATTCTCAGGCTAAGTATCAGCATAAACACTTTCATTTAACATGCCTACCAGAGCTGGCTAAAACTTGATCCTCAACAATTAAAGCTCGTTGTAGAGAATGGAATCGCGTAATCTGTCTAGAGTCTAGGTAAAATTTTAATTTTGAAATACTAATCTACTGCTGGAAAGAAACCTGTTTTGACATCTACATAAATACAAAGGGGAAAATATGGCTTCATTGATGTAATTTGGTGTGGCTAATCTTTTACCTATAATGAAAAAATAAAGGAGAAAGGAGTAATTCTTTAGAACATTTTCTGTTTGGTCTAGCTAATTAGTAACTGCAATATCTTGTTCTTTCTAATACAGCTGTTCTGTTCAAAAGTTGGTAGGTGTCATGTGGAGGAGAACTGAAATGGAATAAACATAAGGGGTTTTTTATGTATTAACCATTCTGAATGCTGGTATCAGAATTTCTGAAGTTGTTACAAATGATTTTTGCATATAAAACGATAACGAATTGTTTTGTAACTCAACCCTGTTCCTTCAAAGTTTCAAACAAGTAGCCCTTGGGTTGAAATGTTCAATACGTCAAATTGCAACTTGAAATGCAAATGTCTGCTAAAGCTATCCTGCAAAAATGACCCATTTCTGTGGATTTAACAGCAGATGTTTGCTAGGAGCTATTATTTGTTTGTATTGGTCTGAAAAGTCACTTAAATTGCTGAAGTATTTACTGTTAATATTTATCACTGAAGAGTCCTAAGGAGATCAAAGTATAAGAAAGGGATGCAGCAGATTACCCATTGAAAAAATTATGTGTAGAGTGTTTTAGGATTCTGCTAGCAGAGCTCAACTTCAATGGCGTGTATTGCCAAGGTCATTAGTATCCAATCTAGTTGCTCTCAAACAGGCCTGCTTAAATGGTGGCTGGCTTCCAAAAGCCTCTCGGAGGAGAAGCTGGCCAGCTACTCCTGCTCCGGCTGCCTGCGAGAGCAGCTGTTTCACCAGCCTGATGTCTCTGCTGCATTGAGCAATGCTGGCCAAGTCCACTACATCTGCTGCCAGAAAAAAATAACAGGCAAATGGTACTCAAGAGGGATTTTTTTTGTGTCTACAAGTGTGTATTCTGTAGTCCTTGTGAGAAAATGAATTTTCCGTGTACAAACTTGAGTACAGTTATCTTTTATACTCTGAACTCTATGAGTAGAAGTATTTTATTTGCTGAGGCTTTTGCAGAAGGGCCTTGAGAGGATGGGTACTTGTTTTTTTTAATTTACTCTTAATTCACCAAGGAAAATACTATAACTAATCCCTGCCTGTAGGCATATTAGAAGCACCAGAGAACCAGCACACACATGCAAATAATAATAATAATAATAATGATAAACGGACAATTCCAGTTTTTCTGAGAGTTTTGGACAGTACCGTGCGCTTCTGAGAGCTGCTCCCTATAAAACTGAGTTTACTATAAACAGAAAAAAAAAAAAAAATCATGATTCAAGGCAGAGCTGGGAGTTGTGGTTTATCTAGCTACTTTCTCCACATTGTAATTTGCATTACAAAAATAAACAGAAGTAGGGGCAGTCTGAAGAAGTGTAGCGGGAGGAATCCTACACCAGAGTGTTGACATAGCGAGTAACAAAAAGGAGTACTGAAACAGTTACCATCGATCTATAGTGTGATCCCTCTAATTTGACCTGATTTGCATCTGAAAAGGCATATTAGTGAATTTAAATAAATAAGAAAGGTATATTAGTGTGTACTAGTGAAATGCTTGTGGGAAGGAACTTTTGAAACTTGATGGCCTTTTGATCTGAGCTTTAGTTGTCTCTCTAATCCCTTTAGAAGTACTAAATTAGCACTCTGCCATGCAAAGTTTAGGCACCCTATATTAAATGCAGGACAGAAAAGCAAATGCTGAGGCAATAATTATGGTGCAGGGGAAAAGGAGGAAGCATTTCTTGTTGGATGTTGCTGTGATGTGGGATTGACTGTTGGGCAAAAGTTTTCATCAATATTTCAGACCAGAACAACTAGGTTTTATTATTTTAACCCACATGAAAGGTACATGTGTCATCACAGGACTACAGGAGCTGAACTGGATGATCCTTGTGGTTCCCTTCCAACTCAGGATATTCTATGAGTTATAGGTCAAATGGAATAGTCCTGGAGGCAAATCGTGGATAGCAGGGGCTCTGTTTCCAGCCTTTAATGGCCTGTGTTCAGTCACTGAATTAACAAGTACTCTGATTTGAAACCTTTAACTCTATGATCAGCTCTCTAATCTGGCACTTAACAGACCTCAGAACAGAGCATAATTTGAAGCATGCTCTGTGGATTCTTGTGTTAATCTGGACTCAAAGCTCAGATGCTTTTAGGCTTCAGGAGAATGCAAGAAAGAATTAGAATAACATAATTTGAATATTCATGCTTTCAAATACTTAGGGCAACACATGAAGCCATAAAGTAGATTTTTAAAATTTCCATTATCACACAGTATCGCAGACTGCATGTGCTAAATTTGCATTAATTCTGCAAATATATCTATGAAGTTGTACACATTTGGAGTATCTGAGCCACAGGCATTTTCTGCAGATAAATGATCATCTTGAAGAAATTATAGATGCTTTTTCAAGTAAAGTTTCTCTAAAAGTTTCACAGCCTGCCTGCTGCATTGGTTCTATGTGCACGCTTTATTGACTGACAGGGTTTTTTCTCCCATGAAATCCACTTCGCATTGCTCTCCTCCTATAAGTTATAACTTCAGATATAGTCTTGCCATGAACTATCTTTTCCCCCTTTTCTCCAGCATCGATCGTTTCACTGAAATGTTCTTTGAGGACTGTATTTATTTGAAATCACTGAGTTGATGGTCCCTACATTATCAAACAGCATCAAACTGGTGCCCTTTCACATTCTCAAAACTACTGGATGTTTTCAAAAATCCCTTTGACCTTCCTCTAAGTTGAAAATGTTTTGAAAACTAATAAATAAAATGCATGGCTTACAGATGCCAAGGATGATGCATCACTTGCAATGCAGGAGCCCCAGGGTCGGAGTTCGACAGGCTGATTTATAGCATCAGATGGTGACCCTGCCCGTGACCTCATGCCAGGACAGGGCTCCTTTGCAGTTCCCATGTTTTTTGCTGTGAGCTGTTATCTCCTAATGCAGTCTGTTGAGAATAGTGCCATGAGTTGCTGTAGCCATAAATGCAAATGACTGGCCATGCAAGAAGGCTGGCAATTTTTCTTGCGCTTAAATAGGCTGCCATGGTCAGTAATTCGTGGTGGATGTACAGGTAGTTCAATTCAGCCAACTCATCCTATTCCTGACACTATGGGTGCTCCATTCGGCACTGTCATGCATGGTCATGTTGGGATAAACTATGTAGTAGCAGTGTAGTGGTGTTAAACTTGATATAAAAAACAACAAAACTCCCCATGGTATGGCTCTGTATGTTCTTGCTTTGTAAATTCTACTGCTGTCATGTCCCAAATGCAGCCAAATTGCAGTAGTTAGCAGTCAGGAGCTCCCTAGCATTTCCAGGCGGTGGGATTACCACAGCCATAAACACCCATGGTTCAGGAACTCAGTTGTGATTTCTTTATTATCTCCTCAGGTTCTCCTATAAGCTTGTGGAGAATGTAAATTATATGCTTGTTATTGTAACTGTGATAACTTACAGCTTCCATCAGCAATGTACCCATTAAATCTCCATCTGGATTTTTATTTACGTTTACCCTGGGGGGAGAGGTGGCATTGGTGTCCTTATTAACATATTGACATATTTATTGACATTGGTTGTCTTCAGTCTTGTTTGTTTAATTAGTATAATTCATCTACTGAACCAGTAGATCCCCACTATTTGCCCCAGATAATACTTCTGGGGCAAATACTCCAACTGGTTACTAAAATTGAGTCTAGTTATTAAAATTGAGTCTAAGCTCCTTATTTTGAAATCTATCATGGGTCTAGTTGCCAAAATAATTAAATGACCATTAACTTGCAATTTTTCCTCCATCTAAAACATTTGTTATGCTTGATTTTTATTAAAGCAGTGAAGGTCATAATGTTGAAAATGCCTTCACAGTAAATGAATGCTAAGACAAAATAATGAAGTGCCAGCTTATTTTTGTGTAGCAAAAATGAAACAAATAATGGAAAAGTCTGTGTTATATAAGATCCATTGACTAGCATCTGAAGTCAACAGAGTTTAGAGATAAACAAAATGCACAATTAATATGAATAAAGGATGTAGGAAATACTTCTGAACTTTTGATTCTTTTTTAATTTTTATTTATTTATAGCCCAATTGAATGCTTTTCTGAGAAGATGCCCTGCATTTGCTAATTGTTGGGTGAATGACTTAATAACTCTGGGTTACGTTAGAAATACGTATCAAAGAATAAAAAACGTCTGTACCATCTAGTAAATTGTGATATCTTGAGCTATAGACAGGCGCTTCTTTATCTCTTCTCAAACGATGTATTACATTGCCCATTAGTTTGCTAACGTTAGTAAAATATCTTATGGTGACAGAAATGCATTACTTAGACCAGAAGATCTGTAGGCGTTAATTACATCCTGCTCATTATTTTTCATTCTTCTGCTGATACTTATTTGCTATTTTATACCATCCCAAACACCAAAAGGTGCATGCAGCAGATTTTATTTCGGTTTTTGCATTTTCAGCTTCATTGTCCAAAGGATGATGGAATGGATCTGAACAAATATTTTGTGCTTGTATTCCTTCCCTTATTAACTACATACTATATGTCAAATTAAAAGTAGCAATTAAAAATCTATCCCAACCCTCAAGAAACATAGTTGCTTTCCAAATACCTATTGCAGAGTGTTGCATTAACAGTGTATTGTTTTATTAAAGAGGACAGCAGCTGTGACCTGATATCAGGAAGCACAGAAGAGTGACTCAGGCCAAAATGCTGTACTTGTTCCTTGCCCACAACAGTTTCTAGGCTATGTTCCAGGTACTCCTGCTGCTGCTTAGATTTCGTGCATCTGAAATAGTTCTGTCTTGGGTTCTTTCTATGTGTTGTGATAACTTGGAAGCCAATTTTCAAACTGATTGATTATATTGTCAACAGCACCACAGCAACATTTCTATAGATTTCACTTCTGAAATGAAAAATAAAATGTTCTAATGAAAATCTTTAGATGAAGATTTATTTTAGTGGAACAGGTAGTCATTGAGGGTGTTTTTTAAGATTTAACTTTTAATACATCTTTTGCTTTGTAGTTTAAGCATCATCATATTTGTTAGAAGCACACAGAAGCAGCACAGGAGCTATTAACTGCTGGTCTTCGGAAATACTTCTGGCAAATTAATATTTCCAGATCCTATGCCTACTCTTGCTGTTTAGCAGATGTCATTTTATGTCACAAACAATCTTAAGCTGGAAATGCACATACTAGGCTGTAGCTTATGCAGTGAGTAAAGTTACGCTTTATTACTTGGTTAAGGATTCTGCATTACCCTAGATATTTCAGGGAAAATAGTTACTCTACCAAGCACTATGCACGTCCTGATTGATAAAGCGACCCTACCAATAGGATCTGCTGAGCCTATTGTAAAAATGTTTGTTTGGATAAAGTGAGTGCTTTGAGTGGGGACTTCAGCAGGTGCAAAGGTGTATTGTCCACTTGGCCTGCTAGTGTGCACTAGTGGCAGAGCGCGCGTGACCCTGTGGTCTGCATGGGGGTACAGGCGCTCTCAAACTGAGGACTGTGTTGCTGCCAACCTATCTGCTGTCCTTCTGATATTCAGGCATATAATAAAAAATGTTTCTGCTGTGTTCTGTGCAAAGAAAAGCTCTGCTGTCTCCTCTGCCAATGTTGTATCTGAGGGGAGGATATTACTGATTCACCTGGCTTTTTCCATGTCCCACTAGTTCTCTCGTGCTTAATTTTATTTGCTACAGTGAAAGAAATGGGATCATACAGTTGAAATGAAAGCATATCAAATGTGTTTATATGCTCAGGTGTTGGGCATATTTGCATCCCTCTGCTTTTCTTTACAAGCAAGCAAAGGAGCAAAATCCTTGGAAAGGTAAGAAGAAAACAAAAGCACAGGGAATGACAAGATACAATGTTGTTTGTAATTCTTTTGTCGGTACACTAAGTGCATAGAAAACTTGATGTTATGATACCTCAGCTTAAACTATTGTTTGGGTTCCTTTAAGACAAAAAGGTCCAAATTCCATGCAGAGCAAGGGAATTTGGATAGCTTGCACACCAAGATGTAGGATAGAAGTGGCCCAAAACAGATTCCAAGAAAAGACCAAAGAGTAAGGGTATTGAGAGCTACTTACCACATGTGTATTGATGTCTATAGTTAAATAAGTCTTAAAGAGTTTTGTTAAGGTGATAAATTTAATACAAAGTATTTTAAGTGAAAGCATATGTTAGGACTGATGGAAGGCTATTAAAGTCATTTTAATTTGGATGGGGTAATTTTCGGTAGGCTTCTTCCCTTTAAGAGAAGTTATTTTGCACAGGAGGAGGTATAAATAGCTTTTTAGAGCCTCATTTTAGCAGAGTTTTTAAACATAACTTTAAGGAAAGTCGTTTCTTGACTTAGAGCCTACATTGTCTAGCCAGTAACAGAGGACACTTCCAGTAGTAAAACCAGTGTTTGAATAGGAAAAGAATTTACTGTGAGAGATAAAATTTGGATTTTCTCACAACCCTGTTCTTCTGCCAGTAACGGTGACAGTTTTTTAGTGATGAAAGCCAGTGGAAGAATTCAGCATCTACTGACCCGGTGCTTAACTGAGGCTCCACTGCGGTGAGGAGCAAGGACTTTCCAGAGCAGCCGATCACAGAAGACAGCCTGCAGGGAATTAGTGTCTGAGAGAAGGAGAGGAGTTTGGGGCAAAATGGAGAAATAGCAGACAGAAGCTTGACTTCCATAAGAAATGGACAACTTGGAGAAATTAAGTAAACTAGTTATGGGACTGAACAGCTCAGTGTTTAATGTGGAAAAGGCATACATCGGTGCAGTGTGGAAAAGGTGGGTTGTTTGTTTAGTTTTGTTTTTAATGTGGAAATGATTTTGGCTGTGTGGCTTAACGTGTCTTTTACTCGTTTCCGGAGCAGAGGCGAACACTAGCAGAGGAAAGTATTGGATTAAATAAATGCTTCCAACTATATTAAGAGTAAATGGAGAATATAAGAGATAAAATAGATGAATTCATCAGCAACCGCATATCAAAGCTCAGAACATACAGGGGTGAAATTAGTATTGTGAAGGAAATTCAACACAAGCAGGTGCATGTCAGCTAATCACTAACACGCGAGCGGACCCGCGGGCTGCAGGGAACCTCTGCCCTGGCACCTGGAGCTGCTGCTCCTCCCGCGCCTCGGTGCTCACGCTGCTGTTCCTCACTTTTCCCTCACCCCTCGCCGCCACGCAGCGGTTCTGCCCTTTCCCAGAGGCACCAGTGGCCTCTCGGCGAGCTCGGCTGCGCCCTGCAGTGCGGCCCCACAGAGGCGCCCAGAACCGGCCGTGGGAGGCGGGGGCAGCCCCGGCCTCTCCTCAGGGGAGCTCCCTGCGGCCTGTGGAAGTTTTGGCAGAGACATGAGGCGCCTGGAAGGACTGAGGTGGGTGGACCCTGGCCAGCAGCTTGCTCCCCTCTCCTCCCTCGCTAGCCGGCATGACGGGCCCCTCAACCTCCATGTCCAGCGGCTTTTCGGCTGCTGGGAAGATCGCTGTGATTGGGTCCCTGTTTCATCCATGGCGTCCTCAGACGCGGTTTGGGTCCATGTCTCAACCACGCTCCTCTGGGGCTGAATGGAGCTTGATAGGCACAGGCTAAGCCCCAGATTCTCAGAAATAGTTCACAGTCTTGGGTAGTAGAGTGAATATGTGGGGATTTTTGGCCAGTACTGGATATATTTTTCCTGTAGAATTAAATGTTATGATCTCTCAGATTACTAACTGCCTCTGTAAACAGCATGGCGGTTGTCAGCTTTGTCTGTCCCCTCTGCCCCAATATGCTGGGGGTAATTCTGTCATCAAGCCCCTTAACACTTAAATTTTTAAGGTAAGGCATAGAAAATATCACTTTTCATTCTCTAACACGCTTAAACGAAGCACTTGTTTGCATGCAGTGTTTCACAATCTGGTAGGTGCAACTTCCCTTTCAGTACCAGTGGAACAGAGCAGGACAGGAAGAGCTGAGGTAGGTTCACCGGAGCGATCAGCTGTAAGCGACGCTGTGAATAACTCCTGAGCGCACAGTGGGCTGTAACACTGGCTCTGGTAGTTAGCAGCACGAGAGCAAAGCAGTCAGTTACGTAGCACTGTTGACCCTCGGTGAATCCTATGGAGCAGTGTCACTTGGCAAGTAGGCAAACTGTGACTCCTGAGCCTTCCTGCTCCTGGGGAGTTCTGTCATGGGCCCCCATTTTAGCTTTCACTGTGACATTGCCACTTAAAAAATAGGCTTTAACAGAACAAGGGCACTGAACTTTGTCCAGATCAGACTGTGTGCAATCTGTAAGTATTTTTCTGAAGCCATGGAAGTATTTCTTGATAGTGATGCTTAGAGAATGTCCCTGATGTCCAGAAATACTGATTAGTATTAAAATTATAAACTCACTTTTTGGGCCAAGATAACGAGGACAAGTAGAAAAATGTCTCAATGTTTAATCGGCTGAGAAGAATTCTTTAGGAAAAAAATTGAGATATCTTTGAAACAAAGGGCTAGAGTCTGATAGAAATGCCATTGTAAAGCAAACAGGCTAGAACATGATAATAGACAGCACAGCTGCTCTTAATCACACTAGTGAGATCAAAATTAGGTTTTAAAGGCTTTGTTCCAATAATTATGCTTTTCAGATTTGGAGTACACTTGTCTGGTTGTATATTCAAGCAGATAGGTTGAGACTTTGTGGGGGCAGGGTGAGGGATGGGTGCTTTATCCCATGTCACTTCACATGTAATTTCAGCCACAAGCCTGGCTTGCTCTGATTTTCTAGAATGAATAAATGGCTAAGTATCTTAGTCATGCCGAGACCAACATGTAAATAACAAACATGAGAATACAATAAATTGTAACAAATGGCTGTGCATGGCAGTATATCCCAAAACATTCTAGATAAATTTAGACCTTCATTTAAAACAAACAAGCCAGCAATTAGTAGAGGGTCATTTTGGTTTGTAAATGTCATCTGGTGTATGAATTACAACTCATGTGGTGCGTAAGTTGTGGTGACCACACAGAAGCTATCATATATGCTATTGTTTGACATCATTCAGGTGATTTGTTTTTCCTTGCTGTAATGGAAGGAACAGAAATCTGAGCAGAGAAAATTGGTTTTTGGAAATGCTTCACTGGCTGCATACACAGGTTATTAATGTTGGTGGGAGTTAGTAGAACTGAATGCTTACTGTGGCATGCTGCTCCTGATGACACCCATGGGAGTTCTTCCCAATAATTTTGGTGGGATCAGAGTCTTTGTTTATATTTAATACTTTCAGATTGCAAACTCATTGTGATAATGGTTTGGGCATCTTATGTCTAGGTCTCTTCACAGAGTGTCTTTAAGTAACGTACTGTACCAAGTATCTTGCTGACTGAACTTTGTAACATTTGTAACATCAGGAAAAACTGTAACCCTCATGTTCCAAATCTGTCCTGCTTACTATGTTTTTCATATAAAAGAAAGAATCTGTTCTAAGTTAAAAGCTAAGGCTAGATAGTCTGTACAGTTACTAACTTCATAGTGTTCAATCAGTTGTAAAAACATTTTAAATCATTCTGCTAAAATACAAATGTGGGCAGGCTATATCGTATGCTTACTCATCAGGCCAACTTCATATATCTAGGGGAGAACTGATGAATGCAATAAACTAAAGATATGTTGCCTCAAACAGCAGCTCGAGCACATGCTTAACGTGTACTGTGCAAGTTGGTGCCTTACCGAAATAAAACAGTAAGGGCTGATAGTGTTTCTTCAGTTATCTTTTTCTGAACACGTCAAACAGAAAACTTGAGCCAAACACAAGACAAAATGCTATACATAACAAAAAGCTTCATTACTATTACCCTGTCTAAAATTAAAGTTTCAATGATATTCGTTACAGAATAGGGAGGAATAGCTGTTACTTTATGAATGCATCTTTCATATGTGAAGAAGCTGTGCTGAAAGCTGAGTTACTGCTTCTGGCGAAGCGTGTTACTAAAACTGGTGGAGGAAACCAAAGTGAACAAGCAGTAGAAATCAGCTCTAAACCTGTGTGGTTACAGAATTCAACTTGCATGCAGCAACTGAGAGCCTTTCTCTAGCATTAGTATTGGTGGAATCCAGATAATGCATCCTGTGCAATTTGCTTTTGCTTATTGATTTGGCTTTTCAGTCTTCTTTTTCTTATTCCTCGAAACTGGACTTTTGAAAGAATAGCTTAAGTGATTAATTGTTACACAGGACCTGGTTTAGTTAGCTGACCAAAGTGTTTCCTCCTGGAATGATTACCATTCAGTGAGCACCTTTCTGAATACCTGTATAATTTATTCTTCTTTTTTCATTCAGTCTGTGCGCTGTGCTGCCAGACATCTGCAGAAACTGGGTTTGAAAATGGAAGAATCAGACCAAGCTGAAAAAACTATATCCTCTGCCTTATACAGCAGTAGTGATTAAACTGCTTGAATTTAGAGTAGGTTGGAAAGCCATTTTATGGGACTCTTTATGGAAAGGTTTTATTTTCTTATCAGGCATTTATCTTTGTGGTGTATTGATCGCTGTTAGAGGGCTTTGGCTGTGGTGTGCAATTTCACGACACATAAGCGCCTTTTAAAACTGTACTATTTCTTCAGTGCTTTGTATTTGGTGTCTGCTAAAAATGAGGTCATATTGAAAACATGGAAAGGCTTCTCTGGAAAACGGAAAGATACCCTTAGCCTGTCTTCAGTGCAATAGAAGAAAACACTTGTCTTAATTTGTGGGAAAGGTACTTAACTTGCAAAGTTAGCAGATACCAAGCAATCATGTTACAATCTTGCGGTGCTTTATCTGTGTGTATCAAGGCATGGATGCTTTAAACCAGGCTTACATTGCAGAATGGGGTCATTTTGCTCGGGAGCCTGGTCCAAGCCATGAGAGTTACAGGATCAGACTCACAGCGAAGGTTTTGTGAGCTATATAAAAAAAATTGTTTAGGAATTGCCACATTAGACAAAACTCAGTGTAGTACACTTTTTCTGCTGTGTGGGGCAGCATCACGTGAAGTGTGTGTTTAGACAGCTGTAGCTTTCTTAAAATGAACGCTGAAAAAGTGCCTGTTGATGCAGTATCCAAGCATTACAGGCCAAGTAGCCAAGTATGGGGGGAGTGGAGAATCTGGGGACTTTTTTCTCTCTGTTAGTTATGGTTTCCTATTGCACTGCGTAGCACTACCGCATGGTAATATGACTCTGGGGCAGTGGCTTCCCTGAAAATTCTGTAAATGATTATAAATTTTATTTTTGTGATGGAAGGTTAAGCTGATTAGGTAAAACTAAATGCATGTCTGTTAAATAAGATTTCTATATTGGTTTCCAGAGTAGCAGGAATTTGCGTGGCAGATAAGTGGGGGTGGAGGGGAGGCTAGAAGCTGACTGCTCAGCTTTAGGCAGATGAGCACCTTAGGGTATTTTTCAACAAAAGACAGTCTTGTGCAAATCAGTTTTGAAAGAAGATCATCAGAAAACCTCCTACCTTACCTTCGTTGTTGTTGTTGTTTCCCAAAGATACATAGTTTAGCAGCATCTCTGACAGTTTCCGCTTCTCTTCAGCCTGGGGAACTTCACAGGTAATGCTGTGATAAGTAGCATTTGGCTGACCACCTGCTCTCTCTTATTCTGGAAATATTACAACTGGCTATGGAACAGCTATGAACTGATCACTTGACCGTAGCAAATGAGCTGCCCTCATCAGTGTGTTCTGGTATATATTTAACTTCATAATGTGAGCAGATGGTCATTAACATTGATTCATGAAGCAAGGGAGGAGGCTTGGCTATCTTCACAATGTAAGGCCTTAGTGCTGAGCATCGGAGTGGGGCAATGAGCAAGGGGAGGAAAAAGGAATTTTTTATTTTTTTCTTTTTGAGCAAAGGACCACTGTGGACAGGAATTAAATAAAAGCAAGTTTGTGACTCATCAAGCCTGGTCATTCACCTGGAGAGAGAGACTGTTAGTGCACAAGAGTGATGCTGCTGGAATTCTTGCGTCATTGATGGTGCTTAAAAAAAAAGGGGCGGGAAGCGGGGGGTGCAGGGTGATGGGAGGGCAGTAGCTTGTACAGTTATTAATAGCAACGGCAGAGTGAGAAGTTTCATGATAAGTCTTCTGAAGGAATGCTGAAGGGAAAAGGTCATATTTAAGTAATAGTTCAGTAATTTCTGCAAACAGCTACTTTGCTTAATTGTCATCCCATTAAATGTGGTATAACTGGATTTAAACAAGAAGCTAATTCTATAAAATATTCAGCAACTATCCTTGTTAACTGAACTAGTAGGTTTACAAATTCCCAGCCTGGATCAGCTCAAAGGATCAGCTTGATTTAGTTATTCATTTTGTAATTTTCACATGAGAAATACTGTACAGAGAAGAACATTCTCCTGAGCAGGAGCTTAATCTCCTGTTTTGGTTCCTGTTTCTCCTTGCTGCTGATTAGCTTTGCTGTCTTATCGGTTTGTGTCATAGTATGTGACTATAAATTGACTTTGCAGTGAAGAGGGAATACGGCTCGTCTTCACAGATGCTGCTGTTACCATGGAGATAAAAGGACCAATGGCCTTTTCTTGGTTTGGACTGTACTACAGTGTTCATATAGAGACGGTGCAGTCGAAAATGCACCATTTGGTGCTTCTAAATTTCAGTCTAAATATCAAATGAGAAAGCATATTGTTTTTTCTTGGTGATGAAGTTTAATGATAAATACAGATTTGGGACTTTTTCTGGAAGCAGAAAGCAAGCCCACAAGGATTGTGAAAACAGTGTGGCTGGTTTATGCTTGCTAAACCTCCTCTCTGGGAAAAACCTTTTGGCTTCGCAAAATATAACCCCGTAGAGCCTTTGGGTTTATCTGATGCAGTGTTTGATGCTGGTTACATCACCAGCTTACTTGTCTGTGATGTTCCACTGTGGCTGATCTTGAATGAGCATGCAAAAGCTGTGAATGTGATTCTTTTTTTCTTAAGAAAGCTTTTCTACCTCAGACTGCTTGAAAGAAAATATAAATACCAAATCCACAGCACATTCAAGGATGGCTTGCAGAAGGTGTTATTTGTGAGTACCTTTTCCTTCTTCATCTGTCATCACGTCTCTGATATCTGTGTTGAGGATTCCAGAAGTGGGAGTAGTGATCAGTTTATTGTTTGGTAGGTTTCTTTCCACGAACCATTTTTAGGGTGTTACCTTTTTGGCAGATGAATGATCTGTATATTAGAAATGCATAGATGATGGTTGTGTTTATGCATATGAGTATTTAAAAATTTAACCTAATGGAAGTGAATAAGCCAATATTTAGCAGTGGAAAAGAAAATAATGAAAAGGAAAAAAACCAAACCACTTTGCATACAAGCAAGTTAGGATGCTAGGAATTCTGTCTATGATGAGTCAAGAATCTCTTCCATTTTGTTTGAATGCTTTGTAATATTAAAGTGTAATCTGTCTTTTAAATACATAACTACTAACAAGAAACTACAGTCTTAAGCAATATAATATCAATAAAGCAAAATATTGGTGTGGTTTTGTTGTTGTATATATGCTTGCTCATATCCTAAAGATGCATTAATTGCTTATTGTTTACTTGAACAGTTTCTCAAACATTACAGTCATCACAGCAGGAGTTTAATATTTCATTCACTGAATGCAGTGCAGCAGCTCTTCTCATGAGTTGTCACGGCTGGCAGAATGGCTAAGTGCTTATCCACTTGTAGCCAGAGGAATGACAATGCTAAAGTTTGCATGCTGTTTGTGGCGTCAGCATCAGGCTACATACGGAAACCACGCTGGGCAGTTTTATTCGGCTGAATTCTAGTTGTTCCACATGGCCCTTACTCTGAGCTTCTCCTTAAAGTGTACTGCAATGTTGTTCCCCTTCAGATAAAAATCAGAACAAAATACAGGCAAGCGTGCAGTTAAGTTGTCCTACACCAGCCAGCCTCACTACCATCAGTGGTTCGCTTCTAATCCACTGTTCTGAAATGGCTGTACCTGGTATTTGGATTTCTGAACTCTGGTTAAAAATCCTCTACCTTTAGGGTTAAATTTCATTTTGCCCAAGGATCTTGCATTAAGGAGGTGCAGCTGTCATCTGTAGCCATTGTCAGTTATTTTAATAGTGCCTATGAAGGTCCTAACTGAATAAATCTAGTTCATGTTCAGTAGCACTGTCCACATGCAGACATAGTAAGTTCAAACATTCAAGAGTAAACTCTTTGGAATGAGTATTGAAAGAGTATTGAAATCTGTTCTTAAGTTTTCTTTAGCCTTTTGTTTTACAGAGATGGTATGAATGGTTAAGTTGAAATGCTTGAAAATGAGAGTAAACTTGGAACTGTGCATACGAAGTTCAAACAAGAAAAGCGAACTTGGAAAACAGGTTGTAGTCTTCAAGGTATAGACAGATCAGCTTTGAAAATAATGCCATGTTTCTATAAAAGGGAGAAGTAAGTTGTGTGTTAGACTCCATTTTTCTCTGAGTTCTGAGATTCAGGGATTTTGTAACTCTCAGTAGGGGACAAATTTCTTACAGTGTTTATCGTGTGGTGTTAAAGACTACTTCATCTCATTAGGTTACTTTCTTTAACAGTGACGTTGCAGTCTGATTTGAAGAACCATTTTGTGTTGTATTTTCCTCTGTTACTGCTTACGTATTTGATATCTTTTACCTGCCTCAGCACATTGATGTAGAAAAGATGTGAACTATGACTTCTGTTATTCTGTATTTTAACTCATCTTAAAGAAAGTAAATGCCGATAGTTGAAAAGAAGAAAAAAATGTAAGCCTAGGGCTCTTTTAGAACCAACTCTCTGGAATATACATGGAGGAGGGGGGGTATATATACACAAACTCTTCATATTCTTTAAAACTGATCTGTTCCAAGCTGTTATAACATACGTTAAGTAGTTGGATACACTAGCTCTTTTATGCATGAGTTAGTTTTGAGATGAAAACTTAAATACTGTAAATCTGTTGACATTCTAATAATATACACACTACAGACTTTCACATTTTAAAATATCTTTTTTGCATTTTCAATATAAAATGTAAAATAAAAAAAGAAAAAGAAAACTAGATTGTTTAGCTTTTCTTTAGAACAGCAACAATGTCAAACTACTGGGATTATTAAAAGCATTGCTTTTTCAGATGCTGTGCTGAGTAGAACATGTCATTGTACCATTGTGTTAAGCAATAGGATTTGCACTGCTGTAAATCTCTTATGCTGTATCTAATTTCATTCTTGGTACATTACTATTTTTCCTCTTCCATGGGTATCAAACCCAATATGTATAGATGTGGCTATTTAGATTTGATTTTACTATGATTTACACTTTGTGAAAAAATAAATGTGGCTGTATTTTGTAATATGAGTTGCAGTTTCTTGAGAAATTCCGGGATCTATTTTAATGAAGTAAGAAATGTAGAAAAGATGCAGCGACTCTGTCAATTTTCTGATTTCATTTAAAACATTTTTTTCCTTCTATCGTACGCAGCTTCATGTCTCTTTGCTCTGTTTTATTTCAGGTTTTGGACTGTGTGCTTTTTCTACAAATTTTAAAACTGACTAGTAAGCAAAAATGATACAAATGCGTTTTATTTTTACTGTAAATTTCTGTACGTCACCTTTCAGAATAGATTTTTTGCATTAAGACTTAAAACAGAAATAAATGATCCTAATTATATGTGCCTACGTCTCAACGATCTTAATTAAATTCACCCTACTTACAGCTAACCCACTATTGGAGACTGCCTACAAACTGTGTGTTGGCCAGGATGTAAAAGAATCACCTCTTGCCTATTTAAATAGGTTAATACTTCATTTTCATGACACCAGAAAAGTTTATAATAATTATTTTTAAGATAATTATCTGTAACGTTAATAAGCATTGTGCTATAGGATGAATGGGGCAAAAATAACAGATGTTTCTTGTTTAGTATGTTGTGATGGAACTGGTCTTGCTCTCCCAAGAGATGATAACTATTTTAAGGCCCTTTTGAAGGAGGAGAGGTCAGTGAAGGCGTACTTAATTTTTTTTATTCTTTATTTTTAATTAAAATCCAGCTGTGGACACTTCAGTTGGAAATACATAAAGGGTAGTATTTTTCCAAACAAGAACCTATCCGTTTGCATTTATATTGCAACATGTACAAATACTGATAGTCCATCGTTTTGATGACAACTGAGTTTTATGTATTCTTGAGCAAAACTCAGTGGTCTGTACTCTAGCCTGCATGTGCTGATCGCTTAGAACTGCAGAACATCCTTGAACATCCTTGATGTCTAGTAAAACTATCTCTGATTTTTATTAAGAAAAAATCCTATTCTGTAATGCTTTTAATTACGTTACATGATGACTGCGTGGTGAGGGGGAAGACAGGGACGGAAGGAGGGAGATGCCAACACTGCAAGTCTAAAACGTATGGTTGCGCTACTTTGTGATGTCCGGGCTTTTTTTTTTTTTTGAGTCACTGACTATGCTGACAGGTAATTTATATTGATATTTACTAGACATGATGTGTCTTGTTACCTTCCTGTGATATAGTGCCCAAGCTGTGTACAGAAAGCTGTCTTGTGGAAAGGAAATGATATGAATAAAGTTCTGGAAAAGATATTAGTTGTGGTCTTTTATACTGTGTGAAGATCTCTGCTGAGTACATATGAGCTCTAAGGCCTTTTTTATATATGCAAATATACAAGCAATAATAACATTTAATTTCTTGTAGCTGCCAGTCAAACAAGTATAGATGAGACTGTAATTAATAAGAACACCGTAAAAAGCATAGTATTTGCTATCGGTTACCACTGCCTCTCCCTCACATACTTGACCACAAATTGCAGGACATAAAGTGGGTTGAAATGAACAAAAAAAAATTTTGTCAATGCTTCTTCAAAAGCCAAAGTCATACCATCCTGTGTATTTTGGGTGAAGATCTGAGCGGTAAGAGGAATATCTCTGAAGTCGGAACAGTAGGAATTTGTCCTTGTAAATGTGAATGGGTTCTCTTCCTTACGGGTCATACCTTAGTGGACGTGTCTGCAGACAGCTACGATCAAACTTCAATTGAGGAGCTGATAAGAGTTACCATATAAAGCTATCTGCTGTTTTATCTGCTATGATGAATTTCTGAAAAACAAATTGTCTTGTGGGTGCAGTTAATGCACTGAAAGCCTTTCTAGTGTGATTAACCACATATTAATAAACAAAATTTTAGCTGGAGTCGATATAAGCCTGTATTACTGTGGTGTTTACTGTTGGCCGCCTATTGGAAGTCAGTTTTATTATATTTCAAATTTTATTTTTCGCTAAAGAAATAACTAGGTTTGTTGAACAAGAACAGGACAGACTTTACTAGTTTTTACCTATGGTCTTTTCTAATCTCAGCTGTAGCCATAGCTCTGGATAGGAGTGAGAAAGAAAACTATCAACTTGTAAAATAATGTTATTCTTCATCAGGTTAAAGTACAATTAAAATGAAAGTATTCATTTTATTAGATTGTATTCATTATATTAAATTGTATTTATCGTTGTTACAATAAATCATTGTAAGCTACCTTAGATGACAATGAAGGGAATGGGCTTGTATAGCAGATGAACTTGTCTACCACTTCTGCTATTTACAAGGTAATTTAAAAATGGATCTGTATTAACTAGCACCAGGTATACAGATTGCCTTAGGCAGTACAGGAGGCTGTTCTGGTGTAAATTTTTGGTAGTACTTGTACGTACTCGCTAGAACACAGTACCTCTTGGAAAAATGTACCAGAAGAAACCGAAGAATACTGGCAGATGGAGGTGACAGATTGCTTCATACGAAGAAGAGGAATAGTGTATGAAGTAACAGGGCTACAGAAAAATGCAATAGTTAAGGTGAACTAAAGTATCTACTGGTCCCCTGTCATCAGCCAAATCATTACCTTTAAAAAGACATCATTTCTTCCTGATGCAGTCCTGTGCTAATACAGCTTTCCTAAGTATGTATGAGACAACAGTCTCTTCTGTTTGAAAGCTGATAATCTTGTTAGGAAGAAGTTCTAAGGCAGTAATGGTTTATTAATTCTATCAAACTACTCACAGGTTTATATACAGTTAAAATTAAACAGTAGCAAAATCAGATGGTTTGGATATCATATCCTGCACTGAGCACCGTATGCCTTTCAGAGTTTAGAGGACAAGCCTTCTGCAGGCTCTCAGCGTTTCACTGGATGGATGTAGTGCTTGCTGCGACCGGTAGCACAGCGGCACTGCCCTGGTGCCAGCAGCAGGAAGATAGTTATCATCCTACTAAGGGGACATTTTGAAAACAGTTAGAGAACAGCCTGTTAAAACGGAAGTAATTCCAAGTTAATAGCTGGGTATTCTGTTTTCCCAGGTTGTTTTAAAACCAATATTGAGAAATGTGTCTAGTGAGTTTAGGATGCTTGTTGGTGATTGTAGGAGAAAAGGAAAAAATGTTGGCTTGTAGTTGTAGCTTTACTTGATGGTCTAGTTCTTTTTATTTGTATGTCTGAGCAAGACTCTAGTACCAAAAGAATAAAAAGAAAGGGCTTTTTTGTTCAGCTGATGGATACAGAAGTGATGTTAAAATGAGTGGTTTCTAATGGCAAATATGGGAATTTATATAGAAGGTATAGTTACAGTTAGACCTATTTTGGGTCTGCATACTAATGTTGTAGCTTGGACTTGTCGCTTGATGCTGGTATACTGAGGGAGAAGTGATTTTGAGGTTTTATCATAGAACCATAGAATTTATTTTGGATTTGGTTCTGTTTTTACAGTATTAGTAGTCTTTTCTCAAAAGAATTTTAAAAAAAATTAAAAAATTGCCAAGTGGTTACCTATCCATGAGTACACAGGGCGAGCTGGAAGAAACTTTGCCTGGAAGTGGAAAATTGCAAAGCTTCCATGGGATGGTAATGTTTTAGAAATTGAAATTACCAGAAGAAGCATTCATCAATTTAGTCATTTTTCTTGTGTCAGTTCTGAAGTATCCCTTTTAGTGTGAATTATTGTCTTTCAAAGATGTAAAACCTAAATATGACCAAGCATCTATGATACTGTGAACAGGGGAGGTGAGCACTTCTCCAAATTTAAATGTATTTCTTGTGATGTCTTTAGGTGTTATGACTTAAATCAATTCTATTTGGAGTGCAAACTTATGTCAAAGGCTGATTGAAACATCTGTCTTCCATGAGTGTTGTTGTTGCTGTTGTTCTAAAGTAACTTGAATCTTGAACTTTTGCTGGTATGATCCAGAGGAGAAAATAAATGGAAGCATTGCTTTAGCATGTGACCAAAGGTACAAAACGCCACATACAGATCTTAGATTGTGCCAGCAGAAGGTGGATTTGCTTTGGGTAAAATCAGTATGCTGACAGAGGCTGTAAGCCCAAGCCTCACCTGTTATCAGGCTGATTGGGCATCCATCAGTGGGACCTGGTGGAACCAAAATGCTTGGTCAAAATAACCCTGAATGCTGAAGTTTGGAGCAGAGTCCAAGCCTCATGTCTGCTTCTGTAACTAGTTGGGTGAAGAGCCTGTCTCTGAACACCCTAAGAAGCGGCTGAAATGTAACTTTACATATTGAACATATGTCCTTAACATCTGGAATGTTCTTGTTGGAACCCAGCTATGTGTGGGTTACAAGTCTGCAGCTGAACCTTTTGTCATCTGTTTTGTCTATTCCGTACCTGCACCTGTAAGACAGTGGAGTGCCAATGTAGTTACTACCTGACAAACCTTTAGCACTTCTTATTTGCTATCAAGGTGACTGGACTTTTGCATTTCTACTGCAACTTCGAAAAGAAACTCAAAGCAGTTGAGCTCCTAACCAGTCTTGTGCAATAGGTGAGTATTAACCTTAACTGCAGAGAAGGAAGCTGAGACTTCAGGGAGAACTTCTGTTGTTTTGATATTTTTGGAACCTAGGAAAGTCAGAGGAGGACACACTTCTGGAACACCATGGGCAGAATCTTTTTGGGATAGCCAGGAGCAAGCTCTGTTCAAAATATTTTGTTGTGCAGAACTAATTCCAGACAGTTTCATCTGTACGTTTACTGGTTTAGTCTCTGAAAAAGGAGATATTGTTGATGAGAAAAGAGAGATTTGTATAGGAAAAAAAGGGGGAAGGGAGGCCTGGGACACCCTCATGCTAATCTCCTCCTTTTGCTTCTGCTGAAAAACTTAGGTGTTCACAAAGCAGGAAGCAGCGATTTCATCAGTGTGATCAGTTTCCCTACCCAATGCGAGACTTCATCGTGCAATGTACACTTGTAACGTACTCCCCTGGTTCTGTGAATTGTGTGGAGCAGCTTGTGTGAACATCATGTTTTTCCTGTCAGAAAATATTGCTGTTACATGTTGTAACTGCTTTTATCATGGTCCATCGACATTCTGGGCGACATTGTCCATCTACCTTTAGAATTGTTTTGATTGTCTTTCCTAGTGGCCTGAAGGTGCCACCAATTAGTTATTTTGCGCTGCCAGGCATTAGCAGGGTATGTCCCATGATGGCAGTCTGCCTTGTAACTGCATTGTGTTGCAATTTTGTTTCCAAAAGCTCAGGTACTTTACGGGAGTTACCGGCAGTTGCCATCTTTAAGCAGAAAATCCGACTCATCTTGGCTGTGCAGTTGCTGACACACTGTTGGCAACGGAAATCAGAACAGGTTGACCTTGTGGGGTTCCTTTTGTTACTGTTGTTGTTTTTAAGGATTAGTAACTGATGCCTTTCTCAAAAGGACTAACTTTTTTTGCATAACCACTCTGTTTGATCTTTTAAGAGAATAACCTCATAGGATTTGCTTTAAGCTTCAGGGATCCAGAAGAATCAAGATCAATCTTTTCAATTGTCAAGATGCCAAGCAAAAGACGAGGGAGGGGGAATGTGCGTGTATGTATACACACACACATTCTCTATTAAATAGTCAGTTTGGATTCTTTTGAGTTAAATGAAGATTTTCAGTTTAATGGCTATTTCTTCCATGTGTGCACACTGCAAGAATTAGGAAATATTGCTCTAAATTTTATAATTTCATAGAATAATGCTGTGTCTTAGGAAATTTGATTAGGTGGCTTTACCATGGGTGACTTACTGTGCTGGGCCTTGTTTAATGTTTCTGGGCAAAAACATCAAAAATGCTAAGTGTACTGTATGTTGCTTAAAGACCGTCTAAGCTTTACTGCCGATGCAATACCTTGTATTGTTTTGCAACTCTTGTGTGTTTTTAATCAAACAATACAAACATAATAATCTGGGGTGCAGGATATCTTTTTGTGTTGTAAAGCTTTTTTTCCTCATGTTTTGAACAAATTATATCAATTAAATTTGTATTGCACATTTCAGAATATTGTTTAAAACTTGAGTGAAGCTTAAGATTCTTTCGGATTTGTAAGTGGCATATTGCAGTCTGTGTATAATTGCTGGACCTGAAGAAAGTTTATGTCCTTACTCATCCCGTGCCTCCTCATGTTTAAGCACTGTGTTTGAAATGCCATTAACAAAGAAACAGCTTGACTGGTGCAGAGTAACATGCAAGTCTGAAGTTCCATTTCCATAGGAATTTTAACCCTCAGTGTTTATCTTTTGCCTCTGTTCCACACAGCAAGGCAAAAAACAAAGACTTAAATTGGCATTTTATTTTTATGTTGCTACAAAACTTTGATTCTTCATTGCAACAGCTCATCACTGTCATTCTTGATGTATATATTTGAACTAGGGGACTGTTTCCCTCTTCATTTCCTGGGATTCAGAATTGACAGCTGTATTTCAAATTTCATTCAAACTTATCAAGAGTTTCAAATATACCTATTAGCACCTGCTTTTCCCTAAAAAGCCCCTTTCTAAACACTTGGTGTTTTGACTTTGTGTTTTTCCTTGTGTCGTAGGTCTTTAAATACTCTGCACCAGTTTTGCTGTCCAGCTCCATTGTACCATACCCAGCTAGCTGTCCCTGCCACACACTCAGAGTACAGGTAAGAGTAGATGGTCCACACACTGTATATTTTTGAAGAGAGATCTAACGTTATGATTTGACAAAAGAAAAGGAATAGCAGTTTAAGTTTTATGGAAAAAAAAAAAAGAATTGAGTATTAGGAAAACATCAAACTAATTTTTAAAGTCTCATAGGGTAGTTCTATTTGCTTCTCTCAGGCACTATTGAATTATACAGTAAAATGGCTTTCATACACTTTAAGAGGCACATCTCCCTAGACACTTTGAAAGGTAGGAAGAAGCTAATTGTAGGTTTAGTTCTCACATAACTAACATATCAAGGCACTGAAATTTTCACATAGTTTATGTAGGATATTTTTGTTCTGAGCAACACATCTTTTAACCCCCTGAGTATTTCATGACAGACAGGTAGGTAAGCCATGTATGTGGTGCTCTCAGGGTTAAAGGCATGGACCTGGAAAAGGCTCAGCATTGCATTTTGATTTGAATGGAAGTAAAAGTTTTTTAAACATCAATGCTGAGCAGTGTCTGCCCTACAAATATCAAAAATATATGCTTTTCTGCTAGTAATGCTTCATTTAACATAAATCTCTTTGTTGACTATGTGTTTTCCAAGGTCTCTTTGATTAAATGTGGACAGCAGTAATTACACATCTTAATATAAATCATTTTCAGTGCCAGAGTGTTAATTTAACAGTCATGTTGTAGAAGCATTAAAGGACAGGTAATCTAAGTTACTAGAAATGTGAAAACTGTTAAATTGTGCATGCATGTCATGAAAAAAATTCTTTAATTTTTACTTTTACTATTAGTGATTAACTTAGTGATAATTGCCAGCTCATGAATAATATTAATATCAAAATAATGAAAGTCTGGTGCTGAAAAATCAGCTTACTTTGCACTGGTAATAAGGAAAGACAAAACCAAACAATGAATCCTAAATCTGTAAATGCATAAACATACTTCTGATTTTAATCTTTTATGCCTTAGTTATGTCTAACCATGCATGTTTGGATCCATCCCATTGTTTTACATTGCAACATCAGTTTGTATGTTTTCTTCTCTCATCAGAGCTCTTAGTTTTATTTGGTGGTGGTGAATCCCTAGTCCAGTTGTAAGACAACTTAGTATTCCTTCAGTGAGGAGCAAGACCTCAGCATTAATAGATTCCCCATTTGCTTTTTAATGAGGTTTTTATTTTTCCTTTGTCCTTAGATTATAATGCCTTAATTTTAAGGGCTTGTTAGAGATCTTCCTATAGAGATATTGATGGAAAAACCAGTAGTTTCTTGAATGTTTCAATATCTTGCTAGGTTATTATTCATATCTGTAATGTATCTTCTGGAATTAAAACTTGTAGCAGAGTAACTTTGTGCTTAAAAAAAAAGCAAACAACCTTTTCTGGCTTTTTGTTGTTGTTTCTGTCTTTGTGCAGTAAAATAATAAATGCCCTAAGTGTGGCTGGACCTGTAAAGCATGTACAAATTTTTTTATGGAGAATGTTAATGTGTAAAAATGCACAACATACAGATTTTGATGAGTGCCCAAACATACATTGTAAGACTGTTTAAGGATTGGGGTATGTGAAGGAACTCATCACTGACCTTGTTAGCTCTCAAGGAAGTTTAGGTTTCCAACTTTTCAGCTGTGTGAGAATATGTATGTATGTATATATATGCATCTATATACGTATTATACATGTGTATACATACAGACACACAGTTGAAAAGTGTGTGTTATGTATATATATACAACAACAACTCAACTAGAATCAGTGGAGGTATGGGAACTTCTGACAACTCATAATACAACTGAAGTAGTGTTGCCCGTATTCATATAATGGGCTGCCAGGAAAAGTAACGTGCTCTGTGTCTCCCTCACCCCCCATTCCTGGCTAGGTCTACCAGCCGCACGTGATCTGTGCTAACCCTCTGTTTTATTATGAGTGGTTAAATAAGGGAGGTCAGGGATTAGATATGGCCTGGTTCTTCTCCTACCTTTTTTCCCCCAGCCCAGCACACAATTTGCCTGGGAGTAAGATGACTTTTTGCAAAGGGTGATATTGTCAGCAGTGTGTGACAAAGGCAACCAACTGCATACAGGGCTGTATTAGCAAGAGTGTGGCCAGCAGGCTGAGAGGCATTTCTTCCCTTCTGTCAGCACTTTTGAAGCATCCCCTGGGGTGTGTCTGGCTTTTTAAAAGACATCAGGATACTGGAGCAAGTCCAGCAAAGGGCCACCGAGGTGATCGGGGGCCAGAGCACATGATGAGTGAGGAGAGGCTGGGAGAATGGGGGCTGCTCACCGTGGAGAAGAGGAGGTTCAGGGCTGTTGCTGTCTTCAACTCCTTAGTGGGAGAGTATGGAGAAGGTGCGGCCAGCCTCTTGTAGGAGGTACACGATGATAGCACAAGAGGCAACAGACACAGATTGCAGCAAGACAAACTCCAATTAGATACAAGGGTGGATGGGGGAGGAATTCCAGTGTGAGGGTGGTCAAACACTGGAGCGGGTCAGGTAAGGAGACGGTATCTGTGTCTTCAGCAATACTCAGTTCAGCCAGACACAGCCCTGAGCAACGGTATGCAGTTGGCCCTGCTTTGAGCAGGAGACTGGACCAGATACGTCCACAAATCCCTTCTAATATAAATTATCCTGTGATCCTGAAGCACTCCTCTTTGGAAAGGAAAAAAGAGCTGCAAGTTTGTTCTTCGCTGGACTGTAGAATTTAGTTTCATATTATTCAGTGATGTTAATGCTGTCCCAGATAGTATCCTACACACAAACATAGTGGTGTGTTAGAGTCAGACTGTTGTAGCCTTCCTCATATCAGCAGTTGGGTTGACCCACGAGTTAAATTTTTGAAGCTGTTTTATCCAAAAAAAAAAACGAAAAACCTGATTGTTGCAAGTTGACATCACTGTATCTGTAATGTCTGCCAAGTACGAATTATGCACGTTTTTGTAAATGACCTGTAGAAAGTAATCCTATTGCTGTGAATAAAAATTAGCTACTAGAACACTAGCACGATTAGGCTCTTAATTTCCACATACTTTTAATAGTATTAAATTTAACTTTGTCTTCCCCTTTATCAATGTATAAATAGAAATCATTGAAAACAACACAGGCAGAAAAGGATACTTCATTCTAACTTCAGATTTGAGGCTTTATTTAGAAAATACACAGAGGGATTAATTTTGTAGCCCAAAATTAAAAATTAAATTTGCTCTGAAAGAAGCAATTAATGAATGCACTACAGTGAAATCTGGAGCATCTCTGATTTGCTGTTAGCTAATTGCTAGATGTTTTATTCACTCCAGCAGTTTTATTTCTAGTCAAGATGATTTTTGGCATCTGTTTTGAATTGTTAATAGGGAAATAATGCATTTTTAATAACTGCAGCTATTGCAGTAATCCCTTGCTTGATCATTTTAGAATGTTCAAAATAGATAGAAATAAAATGAGTTATCTTGCATTCTCCTATTATAAGAAAAGTCATAGGAAGCCTGAGCATAAAACGTAGTTCCAGACAGTTATATATGTATGTGTTCCAGTTAGCCCATATGCCTCCTCTGTTTGCTCTGTTTGATTTATTCTTGTTTGGAAATTAGGGGGGAAAAAAAAAAAAACAGTAATTTCTGTAGCTTGGCTTCTTTAACTCCCTTTCTCTTCCTGCCTCCCAGTGTAGAGCTTTAAAAATAACGAACTCTTGTTCAAAGCTGCAAATTCTGTGAGGTGCTCTGTCTTCCTTAGCGATCATCTGAATCCAGGTTTTATGCCTGGTGTAGAGGGCAGAGTAAAGGAGATGATGGCTGGAACCAGAGAGGCTTCAAAACAGTCCTGAATCTGTGCAGTCTTAACTGTACTTCAGTTGCTGAGCCTCTTGCTTGTTATGGCCCAGATTATCTCAGTGGCCTTGCAGCTAGAATAGGTGCAAAGCAAAGCCCAGAGATATAATGGCATTCAGAGAAAGTAAATTTAATTGTATCTGTTTCTCATTTGAAGAAAAATCTATTTCTAGCATTTTCCAGACACATTTTCTATGTAAACAAAGTTTAGTTAGTACTTCAGCCTGTCTATACAGGTGCTAGATATCTTACATTAATAACATATGCTCACTTTTGTGCGCCTCCTAGATGTCAGCTTGGGGTCTGTCACTTGAACTTTCAGGTTACTTGGCTGTTTACACCACTCCTCAACATGTAGGTTGCCTTTACAGGTTGAGGGTTTTTCACGAGCCAACCCTCTTCAGAAGGCTTCCTACTCTGCTGAAATTGGGGTGGGGAAGGTGGGGAGGTTGTTTTTTGTTTTGTTTTTAGTGCCTTACAGCCCTAATCTTACTGTAGCTGTCAGCTCTTCAGGCTTTTGTGATGAGTGTTCCTGTAGGAATAGCTCCAGGCAGGAAGATACAATGAAGCGTGTTCATGCTTGGGAATATGAAGTCTTACTTGTATCTGTATTCTTGGTATGGATATGTAGTAGGCAGATATATGCAACTACAACTGCAGACAGATTTGCTTACCACTAATATCTAAGAATCTTTTGATCTGATGTGTTTATTCATAATTCTATGATTTACTTGTTCTGCTTTGCATGAAATGTTGGCTGTCGCTCATTCCTTTCTCCATCTACTTTACCTTCCATCCTTCTAATATTTAATTAGATGCCCTTATCATGTCCAAAGACCATTTTCAAAATCTTGAAGCTAGAGATTTTTCTTTTCTTTTTTTTTTCCCCAGTGATACCTGTGAACACAAAAAGATAATGCAAAGGATGTTATAGTACCAAAGAAATCCCATCATTTTCTTGCAGTCTCTACCTGCTTAATGTTTAATCAGCACCTCTGGGAGGTAAAAACATTATTCTGAAAATACTGTACTGTGAAATTTTAATGTGGAATCTTTGTTTCACCAGGTAATGTTGGCTTACATGCAACAAACCACTGTATCGAAGATGATAGAAGGAGTAATTGTGCTATTTCTTTTTTCCTGAGCCAGTGGTAGGCATTGTAGCTGTTTTGTTACCCTAACTGGCTAACGCAGGAGCTTAACATGCAGTGATGTCTGGCTGGCAGATGCTTCTCTATTGAACAGAGTGTTTTGGTTTTTCTATTTTTTTTTTCAAGAGCACTGTGGGAATTCTTGCGCACTAGGCAGTCAGGGAAAATTGGGAACTTTTTGCTTAGATTTCTGACATTGAAAAATATCTGTTTTTCAGATAAATTTGGTTCTTTTCAACTCTGTTTACTTTGTCCATGGATGAGCACTATACTGTTTGCCAGACTTAGACAAATAGCAAATATTTCTCATGTCCTTAATACGAGCATCTATAAAGATAACCCACACTACACAGCAGATGCCTCAGTCCTGTGGTAGTCTCCCAGTCAATGATTAGTCACAGATAAAACTGCAGCTGCAGGAGATATGCTTCAGAACCCTCTCTACCGTTGATATGACTGTTTATTGAAGTTTTCTGCAAAAAAAAGTTGAGTAGAAATCTTATTTCTAACTGAATACTAATTGCCTAACTATGTAACTTAGCATATAAGCACTCTCTTCTTTACAATATGCAGGGATTTTTAAGTTTGACAATGTTTTTTCAAATTAAGCAAAGGAGTGAAAAGTAACATATCTCAGACCAGACAGCATCTTGCTTTTAGTTATCCTGGTTTTCAAGATGAACAAAGCAAAACAGATCCAGACACTGGCCAAATCACATACTCTGTGCTAAGTCAGTATGAGGTTCAGATGATTATATAAGGCATCTGTGTTCAAACCCGATGGCAAAGAAAAGCTGGCATAATTATAGTAATACTTGTAATTTTCCACTTGATGCCTACGTGATCTAGTGACGCAAAAAGGGTGAATTGTGTTCATACACAGCAAGCTGTTTGAAAACAGTCAGGAGTTGACAGAATATCATGAAATTTACTATTTGTTTTTGGATTTTCTTGTTTTTTCTTCCTTCGTTGTGTTCCTTTCCATCCTCCTCCTTTAGCTTGTTATTTAGTTTAAAGGAAATGACCACTCGCGGTCGTGTTACTGATAAAGAAGTGACCTCGTGCAAGCTTCCTGCTAAGCCGGCATCCCCTCCTCCACCCGCCATAAAGCACGTTATAGCATTACAGATGTAGGTATTCCGAACTGCTTCTTTAACAGCCTTTGTGCCTTCTGGTTTGTAGCACCATTCATGATGCTGGCAACTCTGCATGGAGTTCTTTCTGCTTTAAAAGAAGGGGGTGAGGGGTCAAGTGCAGCTCTATCAATCATCAATACTTTTGTGTGTAAATCACCAGCAGAATGAGAGTGCATCTGTTCTGCATTTTCAGTGAAATACATGCAAAGAAAATCCCTGTGGAATGTTTCTCTTTAATACGTTAAAAATAAAGATGTCATGGCCACAATAGGCTGGGTATGTATCTGACTACTTGATGTTATTTTTTACATGGGAATAATAGAAACTGCCCTTTCAAAGCAGTTTTTGTCTCAGAGTTTAACTGTGAAGTATTAGCCTACACTCATTTGATTGTTATTCATTGCATTGAAAGTCCAGCCCCTGGCACTAAATGGGTTACCAGCTGGTACTTACAAGCAAGTTGCGCTGTTTGTGGATTTAAAAACAAACAAAAAAACACAACTCAAGCTTCATTTTCCTAATGCTGTTCCCTGTGATTCTGTTCCTCTGTCTTTTTTCTTTCTTGCCTCCCTCTTCCTTGGCAGAGAAGATAATGTTCTGCACCAGTTCTGCTGTCCGCCTTCGGGGTCTAGTAGTCCATCTTCAAGATAACAGAGAAGCTCGGGGTCGCTAAGTGTGCAGTCAGTGCCACATCTGTATAGTCCATCTCTCATCTCTTACTGGTGTGTATGGGACTGACACTTGCATGGATGCCATAGGATTCTCGTTCATATCAAGTTTGAGTTACTTAGAATGGCACAGCCATAAATTTTTGCCATCAGTGCTTGGTAATCTTTTCTCCATGCTTTTCTACAGCTCTCTTCCTTGTGTCCGGTATTTGAAATACTTGCAAATTGTAAACAAATACATAAAATGCACAATTATTTTGAACTAAAATAAACAGTACCATAAGTCTTTAAGTGTACTGTGCGTTTTGTTACTGTATGTGGTCATGTGGTATGAAGGGTACAAGCTAATGTGATTTCTCCTCCCCCAAATGTTGTGGAGATAGGAGGGGGGGCAAGCTGTTTCTTATAATCTGTATAAGGCTGAATTTTTTCTGCTAACAGTCCTAAAAGTTTGCTTCAAGGCTGGAAACCACCAACATGAAGTTTTATGAATGTTACTATATAGAAATTAACCGTATTTATCGTTTCTTTGCTTTTTGATTATTCTGAAGAACCAGCACGTTTATGTTGTTACAGCAGATACTTTGCCTATGAATGATTACATTTCTTAGTTTCTTTGAGGTCTCTCTTCTAATTTTGTTTGTCTGTGTTTGTCAAAGTCGCATATTAAGCATTAGCAAAAGCACAAGATCATTATTTATGTACTTCTGGTACCTAATTGATGAAAATATTTTTCTCTAAGCTGTGCACAAAATCGTCATCAAAGGAATGAACTTGTCATTGAATGGCCTGTAACTCCAGCCAGATAAATGTGAACATGTTTCTGTGTGTCTAATAATAGAATCCAAGTTGCCATTACCCAAAAGGCACTTTGTCGATTGCACTTTTCCAGACACATCTTGTGGCTCTAGAATAACTGGAGGATTTCCTCTGGCTGGGTCTTCCAAACTTAAACACACCGAGGAGGTACACCAGGAAACAGATTTTCTATAAGGTGGCATTTACTAGCTTGAAGCTAGCAAGGAAGAAAAACGGGCTGGGGGGGAAGTCTGTTAGGCTCATAAGTCTGTTGTTGGGATCATAAGTTAAAGTACTGCTGCAAACTATCTGGAACAGAGGTGGTTGAGTGTAGGGTGAAAAGCTGTGGGGTTTTTTGTTTGTTTGCTTTGTTTTTTGTAGTTATATGTAGCTTTGAGTATTGGATAAAAGGAGAATCAAGAAGGGAAGAACTACAAATGTAGCATAAGGTTCATTCTCGTCCTATATATTGTGCTTTTTTATGACTCTGAAGGTATTTATTTATATATATA
>VXAL01014428.1:143607-155462 GCA_013399475.1 Chauna torquata | reverse complement strand
TACTGTGTTCTTAAAAGTCATTTTCTGACTCTGTACTTGGAGACTAAATCGAAAAAAAAAATAATAAAAATGGAACACAAGTTGATCTTAAAAAAAAAAAGGAGCCAATTAAGATAATTACCCACCAAAAGTACTTTTATTTTGCAAGTCTCTATCTGCATGTGTCTCTGGCAACTTATGAACTTAAATGTGTTTTGCAATCTGTTTATATGTTTTTTACTTGGAACATATTTGTAAAGAGCACAAAGTTGCTTTTTCTCTTTAATTTCTCAGCATACACAGCTTGTTTCTGAGTAATGTGTGAATTACAAAAGAATCCTAGATCTGGATTAACTAAAGATCCTTCGTGATGGTGTGCTTCATGGTCTTAGAGAGACTTTCACATTTTTAAAAGTTTCTGAAGACCTCCTCAGGAGCATTTTCTTAGTAGGCTCATGTTCTCTCTGGCCTCAAGAAGATGATGCCCACTTTACTTGGGCTACTGAACCAACATAGTCACCCTCTGCAGGGAGACAGTTCCTTCTTCTTCTCAGGAAAGATAACTCAGTTTGCAGTTGCTGAAATATAAGAAGTTTGCTCTGGAATTTTACTTTGGCCTCCTATCAATACTGGATATTTTGAGCAGACTTATGGATCTACCAGTGTACAAATATTCAACAGGTAGTGAGACACAGAAGAGCATAATGTTGCATTTTTTTTGGATTCTATGAACATTTTAAATTCAGAAATTGTCCTGAATCTTACTGAAAAAGAAATTTTTAGAAATAATAATAGAAATACTAGAAATAGTGTCTGAGGTTTGTATACTGAGGATGTGGAGATATATATATATATTTTTTTTCCAGCTAATATTACTGTTAGAGAGGTACTTTTGAGATGGGTTACAATTTCACGACAGCAGATGTCTAGACAATGGCATTCATCACCCCAGCACCAAGGTCAGTAGGGTTTAGCTGTGCCTTGACCAAAAGGAATTTAGACTATTTGTTGTGTTAGTTTTCCCAACAGAACTGGGAATCTTGATGCCTTGAAATGGACGAAAGCAACCAATCATGCTGAATGACTAGAAATAGCCTGAGAAATTCTGAGTACAATAAGGGCCTGTGTTCGTTATTGATAGTTCCTCCTAGATTATATTTTCTTGTTTGTATACAGAATCACAAAGAAAAATAACAGAATTTCATCTGGCAATTTGTATAATATATAAATACATGCATAATCACATGTAAATCTTAGTCTGGCAGTTCATAGTCTATATATAAATAAAGATTTCTTTTAGTAGATCATGTTCCCTTAAGGTCTATCATTCTTACATCATGATTCATACACTGTGATTCAACATTACCTGTATGGAGATTAAATGATAAGTAAAAATTTGTAACCATGACTCATTGAACCCATACTTGTCGTCCAGTTCTGGGGTCTAATTTCTCTTGCTTGTTAGCAAGCCACACTGGGTAAAATTTATCTTGACATTTTATATGCATATAAATAACAATAAATGTATGAAAGATAGTCTTTTTTTTACAGCGTTTCACAGCCTCTTCATTTACTCCTCTTTCTCCTCCTATCCACCCAAAATAGAAATAAAACATTTATTTAAAGAGTCATAGAAAACTGATATCAAAGTCATCTAACTCAGAACTCAGAAGTTAGCCTTGAGCAGTGATAGGGGTTTAAATATGTTGGTATGTTACGTCACTGAAAAATGCAGTTTCACAGTGCCAGCACCTCATTCTGATCTCACAAATTCTGGCTTCACAGCAGTGTAATTTTTTATTTATACTAGACCCATAAGATCTGCTACATTCTGAATCCACATCCATTTTAAACTTATTTGGTAACCAAACTGCCATGCAAATGAGACCATTTCTTTTTCCAGGCATCATAAATTCAATTTCTGCAGCCTTTGACAGCCTTTTTTTTTTTTTTTTAAGGACACGACTGGTAACCATTTTTATATTACTTTCAATCTTTGGTTAACATGTTTTAAGTTAATGTGTTCCAATTTAATTTACTTTTTATAATAAAATCTGTAATAATACATTTATAATGTGTTACATTTTACACAGTTAATCGCAACGTAATACACTTTTAACCCATTAGTTAAAATAAATATTGTACAGTAGCAATCCTTTTCAATAAGGCTTTTTGTGCCATTGTTTGGGAGACTATCTGCACTGCTAAACGGAGAACAGTAGGCAATCTGCAGGCAAGGTGAATAGCCCTTGCTCTGCAACAGGTGAAGCAGAAACATCTCAGTGAAAGCTCAACTTATTTTAGGCATGCTGTGATGCAAGACAGTGACCATGCATGTGTCTACTGTTGTGTTTTTTTTTTTCATTTCCACTAGTTTGAGGAGAAGGCAGAGCAAAGTATGCTCATCAGGGGTTGGCTTCTTAAAGAGTATGAGAGGGTCACTCTGATTTGTGGTTTGTAACATGTGAAACCAGGCTGCTTTTCCTCAACATCTCTAGTCAGCATGTACTGTGTGGACCAAAAGCTAAAAAAAGGTAGACTATGTAAAATTAAACGTGTAGGATTACACCTAAAAATAGTATTAGCACATTTTCTTCCAAACTATTCTAGAAGGCAATTTCTGCCAGGTTCAAACAGCTGACTAAATAGCTCCTGGCTTGTTGATATAGCGGGAAAAAAAAGCTCTAATTTATCACAGTTTATCACATGCATTTATCCTNAGGATAAATATATAAGATAGTGCATAGTGACTTTGTGCCTTTTTGTATGAAAATTGGATGAAGAACTGGGTCAAAATGCTATTCTTAACTACAAACGAAATGCTACTGACTGGTTAAAAATCTGTTCTTGTCTATATGTCTTTGCCCATCAGATTTTGCGCTTTGTTCCTGAGCAGTTTAATGTAAATTGCTGTCCTTAAAACAACACTTCTTATTAAAGCTCTGTGTAGCAAGTACCACTTGTACAGGAGAAGTTGCATTATGTGCAGCATATAAAGAATTATTGTGGAAAGATCTGTTTATCTCATCAGGGTGAAATTATATGTGTGTAGACATGAGGTACAGTAGATATATAGACATATATGCAGTATCATGTTGCATGTTATAATGCACTTTACAAATTGCCCAGAATTTTAGAAATAATTTTCAATATGACATACTGCCAACAAAAACATGGTGCTATAGCTTAAGACTTGCTATTATTTTGTTAGTTCAGTTTTTTCTTCTCTTAATAATGAGAAAAACAATATTGATTTTGGATGTAACCATGAAAGAATGACGATTAAGAATTACAGAAATCTTTTGTCCCTGCAAGGTCCTTATAGCTCTCCTGGAATTTTGAACTGGTATACTTCGTTACCTCACAAATCGTTAATACAGGCCAGCGGTAAATGGTGGGTTGGCACAGTGCCCAGCATAGCACCAAGATGAAGCCTCTGCTTTCTAGTAAATTAGAACCCAGCTCTTTATATCAGAGGTACACACATTTATGGAGGCATTAGATGTGAAACAATCTTTCGTTTGCTGTGTGTTTTTCTATATGGCTAGCTTTAAACTAGGTCAGGTAGTTACTCATGGAATCAGGAAAAACTACACTAAACAGGCCTGTAAGGTGCAGTCAACAGCGAGGACAATTTGCTGAGATACATCTGAACCAAAGTCTGAAAGTTACCTTAACTCGTAACTGGGAGTTATAACATATGAAAATCACTATGTGTAGGCTCACAGGACTATACATTTCATGTGCATGATCACAGAACACAAGGCAGGACCAAATCCAGTTGGAGAAGTGGGACTAGCTCTCTTAGTAGCATGGTGTATTAATGAAATTAAAGTACTGGAATGAAACAGGGAAAAAACACACCTTTTAAAATTGTTGGAAACATGTTAATCCATTGCTTGTTGTATTCTAGTGATTACCAGCAATTTTTTATTCACAGTTTGTGTAGTTATTGCCATTTGCTTGTATTTAGAAAGAATTAGCTCAGATTGTTTCTAGCAAGTTATTAGCATTACTTAACAAGAGTAGTCGTGAACTTAGTTGTTGACAGATTTTCTTCCATGATCAGTAGATGTGAAGATATTTCATAGCAGCCTGTTCACTTAGTTATGCAACAAAGAGCAATGATTTTCCCAAATTGTTCTTTTCCTTTGAACTCCGTTGTATCTTAGTGGCCTTTTGGATATAGTTTTCTCCTCAGTATTGTCACTTTAAGGTACATCTCTTAGAGACATGGAAGTGGGACATGAAGAGAAAGCAAGTGATAACATAGCTCCTGCTAAAGTCAATTTGTGACTAGTGATAATCTACAAAAGGCAACCCTAGAAGACTAGAATCCATAGGAGCTTCACAGATTTCCGGTTATTTTCCTCTTAAATTAGTTATGCATGTTCTGCAAGCCTGTCTTGTATGTTTTGTGTAGGTAATCACCTACAACAACCCTAACCAACAGAAACATTTTGGATTCTCAATGAGAAAGTAACCTCTGATGCTTAAATATGTCAGTTGCATCCATTTCAGTCTCATTTCATTAAAGGAGTATGCTTTTATACTCCTCATAAAAGGAGGATGGCTGATGTTTACCCACAAAACAAGTGTTTTATTTAGGAGTGCAAATTTCCCTTCCAATACAGCCTGTATTATATAGTATCTCAGATACTTCTAATTTCCTGAAGCCACAGATGGAAGTCCCGGGGACGGGTATCACAGAGTGTGTTTCAGCTCATCCACTCTATACCAATTGTCACTGTCCCTGGGAGGACAAATAGCCATGGGGTGTATAGCAGGAGGACAGAGTGTGTGTGCTGGACACCAGCAGCCTTTGCCAGAAACTTAACAAAGTTTCATTTTCAGAACTGACAAAAAAGGCTTCCATTTTGGTGCCAGTATTACTAAATAAAGTAACTGAAATTAAGTGTAGTAAGTCCACAAGTGGTTAAGTGGTCAAGTCAATGGAACTACACCTGCTTATGCCACCTTTGAGTTTGGCAAAATATAATTACTCCAAATATTATTGTAAAATCACACTTTCATGTGTATGTCCAAAGACGGATGTATGCAGATATAGGCTCTTTGGGTGGCTGATAGAAGGGGCCTTCTTTAAGTGCTACAGGCATTTCATATACAAATATTTTCTATGGTTTCCTTCCTCAGATGGAATAATATTGCTGCAGCCAATACAAACATTTGAACTCACCAATAAGTGGTAAAATGGGGACTGAGATGTGAAAAAAACCCCAAACAACCCACCTCTAAAAATTTGGCTTCAGCAATGAAATCCTGAGATTTTTTTGCCTTAGATAAGACAGATACACGGTGCTGAAAATGGCCCATTGCTTGTAAACTCTAGGAAGACTGAACATTTTATTGTGTTCGAGAAAGATTTTGTACCACCTCGTAACTATTATGAGGCAAACATCAGACAGGGAGGCTGCAACTACAGCTGAGATAGCGAATGATGGAGTTCAGTTGGCTTCTTTCAGAGCTTTTCTTTCCACACACATCTGAAGCCTCTTGTTCTTTCTTTGCAGACTCCTTCCAGGTCTTTGGTACCAGATGTTCCTGGGGGCAGTGAAAGCAGTGCATCTGGGTGCTGAGACCCCTCGGGCACTGCTGCACCCTTTTGGCATCCTCCATCTATTCCTCCTTTGCCATAGCTCTGGCTACATCAAACTGCATGTAATCAAAATACTCTCTGTGTATTCCGCCTGTATGAGAGAGCAGTAAAGTGTCTGTTTGTTCCAGTTTGCTCTTTCAGCTGGACAGTTTGAGTGTGAATCACTCTTTCTCCACATATATTGCAAGACAAGAAGGGAAGCAACAGGAATACTAGGTACATGGATATGTCAGTAATTTGATTATGGTGTAGATGACCAGATCCAGCACTCATGCAGACCACTAATGTTTCATTGTTCCAGTTTGGTTTGAATTGAAGAAATGGCCCTTAATTGGTTTTAGAAATAGTGTATGTGATGAGATGGAGGGGTTGTAAATGGAGTGCACTGTATATCAAATGAAGAATACCAGATTATCCAGGGAGATCCCACCTCTACATTTTAGTACATTCACACATGAAAATCTCAAAGTTTGACAAAATATCTTTAAATACACAACCATGAGAAAAACAATGCTTGGAGCACAGCACATTGGTGGTGTCATCTAATGTGTGGTTTTGCATGTTTCAGCAAATTGGGGATCTTGTGATACTTAAGCTAATTAAAGTGTAAGCAAATCAATGGGAGCTCCAAAGAAAATGATTATCAAAAGAAAGGATACAATAAAATGTGAATTGATTATCTGTGTTATACTGCTGAAAGTGAATTCAAAACTCTTAGGTATGAAAGTGTGAAACGTGAAGCTAAGAAAGGAGTAAATGGGATATTATGAACATTTAGGAGATTTTTTGAAACATTTAGAAAATTGGTGAGTAAAGATGATGTCTTTCTACAAAGCTGGAATATGTGACTCTGTCAGACTTTTCCTAGAGACCATGGTTAAAGATATGCTTCTGGTTATATCAAATGCATAAACCTATGACTACTAAAAGTACACAAATAATATTAAAAAACAGAACTAGGCGATGATTTTTGAGGGATTCCTTGCAGTTATTACATGATGATAAATGACAGTCCGTAATCATGAAACCTATTTATTCTATGTTCTACACTAGTATTCAAGATGTTAAAAAGCAACAATAACACAGCATAGGAATTTGGAGAGTGAATATTGTTCTGTTCTGATGGGTTGATGGAAATAATTTTTCACAGAAAAAAAGTCATTTATAGTTAATGTCAGTTTGAAAGAGAGGAAAGGTAGTGAGGGTGTTTAAAGTGCTTATAGGAAGAGTTTGTCTGGCAGTTCAGAGTGGAATTGTTCAAGCTAATAAAAACATTGAGAGCTAAGACTGCAAAAGAGTTTAGCAAAGTAGAAGATGTATCTGCTCTAGAGTTTGCCATGAATATTAGTATTCAGCAGTACTGCCTATATGAGACAGTGATAAATCAGGCAAGATTTGGAAAAGTCTCTGGAATCTCTGTGTGAATCTCTGAGAATATAAAGCAGTGCTGGTCCCACAAGGGGAGACAAATGCTGAGAGGGAGAATATGCTACAGTATGTGAAGAAAAGACATATGTTGAACACAAAGTCATGGAAAACCAGTCTTACATTTTTTATTTAAAGCAAATGAAATTGTTTTCAGAAAGCTAATCATATAAAACGGAAGGCATGTGAAAGTTTCCTCTTAATCATTTGTATGGTTGAGAGAGACAGAAAATAAAAGCTAGGTCTACAGGAATAAGTATTATCAGCAGTTAGCCTTTGCAATGCAGCACCTTGCCTTGTCTGGCCGAACTTGCACCAGCCCATGATGCTCAGGAAATTTTCTTAGCTTTACCTGACTTACTTTTAATACACAGCAGCTGCTCTAAAAGAATTATTAACATCACTAAAAATGGCTTAATAGGCTCAAGTTTTGCATCCCCATCAGCAATATCCATGGGTGGTCTCATTTGTCCTCTTCCCAACTCTCTCATCAGCTGAAGAAGAGCAGAGGCTTTCCCTGATGCCAGGATCAGTTTTTCCTAAGCCCTTCAGACGGCAGGAGAAACTGAGGACCTTGCTTGCTAGATGTGCACTGTTTTCTCCACTTGCATCCAGACAGCCAGATAACTTATTAGCAACACTGACAAATTAAATATATTGAGAAGTGTTAACCTCAAGCTGAAAGTCTCAATAGCTATGACATTTAATGCAGATTTTGTTAACGTTTGTCAGATACCAAATAAAATATCTGATTAAGTTTCAAGAAGGGTGGAATCAGCCATATTGCTATAATATATGAGATGGAAGAGATAATTAGAAGAGGTTATCATACAAGAGGACTACTCTCGTGAGAATGGTTATGGGCACTTCAATAAAATGTCTTAGTTTCATCATTAGGTGTAACTGAATATCAGAATAGAGTCAGATATGCTGTAATAGGAGCATTTCTGCATTATTTGATGTTATGGCAGAGAAATAAATGTATTTTTCCTCTCATCTTTATTGTCCAGTAAACAAAATCCTGCTGCTAACCAATGGGGCAAAAATTGGGCGTATTCTGGTTTCCAATAGAATGTCATTGCACACTGATGATACTTTGAAATATATTTTCGAGATGGGACAGATTTGAGAGAAAATATTAGATACAATTCAGAGACCTGGATATCTTTCTTGGCAATTTATTAACTGTTCCAAATGGAAATATTTCCTCTATCTAAGAGTCTGCGAATGAAACCATCCCAATTACAGGATGCCAGTTACATCTTATGGATAAAAATGCATAGTAATAAGCATGATGAATAGAAGGGGAATTTATTATCTTTTTTTTTTTTTTTTAGTTCTGGAAAGACAAATAAAATTTTGGTGCAAGTGAACAGTATCACTAATCAGTAGTATAATTTAATAAGTTTATCTAAGTCTATGTCTTATTTAAAAGGTGTTTTGTTTCACATCACCTGTTCAAACAAACAAACAAAATAATCCCTGAATGCTATGACAAGCAGACTGTATTTCCCTGAGTAGAGAGCAAAATATGCACATTTATTTCAGTATTGTGATAGCATTGAGAAGCTTGACTCAAGTAACCCACTGTGCTGGGGATGTAAAATGACACTTAGCTGAGATTAAGGAAGAGAATAACCATGAAGAACAAAAGTAAAATCTTCAGGAGAAAGCAGAATGTATATGTGTTGCTCTCTTTAAGGTTTTCTGAGAAAGAACGGTGTTGCTTAGAAGTGAAGACTGATAGATGATATGTATTTTCATAGTTGTGGTCTAACCAGGACCAAACAGAGATAGAAAAGAATATGAAATTAGCGAAAAAAAATGCATCCTTACTTTCTAGTAAAGAGGGTGTTTTTCTACACCCAGGGTAGGAACAATTTCTGTTTGGACCAGCCAAATGCAACTGCCTGTAAAACCACCAAAGTGACAATGTGTATTATGAGTAGTTTGGTTAAAATAAGAAGTGATCTGAGCCTTTAGCCAGCCTTCAAACCAAATTGAACTCAAACCTTTGACATTTCAGCTACACTGTCTCCTGCCTCATCCTACATTTCTCATGGTATAGTGGCAAGCTAAAGTGCCCAGAGGTCTGATATTCAAAAAGGGCAGCAATAGGCACCTTGCCACTTCCTGCTGAACTATGGATTTGTCAGAGAAAGAAAGTTAGAGCTGTGGGGAGGGTGCATTTTCTCCTTCAAGGCAAATATTGTTGGTAAGGCGAGGGCAGGCCCTTTTTCTGTGATGCATGATAACCTCCAAGGAGAGCATTGACGATGGATGACTGCCAAACTTCCCTGAAAGAATGTTGCTGTGCCCTAAAGAAAGAATGATACCATGCTTACCCCAAATTCACAGAAAGTTCATTTAGTTTGGATATGATAAACCTGATAAAGATTCCACTAACAAAAATACCAATATATTTTCTAAATTCAATTAGACCTCATTGGAAGAAAATCAGCAAAATATTGCACAATCATTTCTCCCTAGATTAAAAACATTCAGTCATCAGATTTCCTTTCCCAAATAAAACCAAGACATTTTCAGTTGGATCTAACTAAACAGAATCAGATCTGTAGCTTGCACTAATGTATCTTTTTAAGCTCATGAGAAGTATTGACTGGAAGTATACCAGGTATTCTGTGATTAAAAGTGTATTAATCATTTACTGAAGATTATTGAATGATACAAGATGAATTGTCTGTTTATATCATTGATGCCAGTATGATTAATTCAAATCTCCTGCTAGGTTTAAGAGGACAGAATTAGAGATATAACTACAAGAACCCTCTTGATCCACAGTTAGTATGTCAATAGCTGTTGCATCCTTTAGCTAAATGAGTGTGGAAATGTTGTGTGGAAAACTAAAGTACTTCAGTAATTTCTGGGTTCTTTTCCCCACAATAATCAAGTCTATATAAATCTTTAAAGATGTGACAGATGAGAAGGCTGTAATATTTATGATACACACACACACACACACAAACATATCATTTTTCTAAGCAGAAGAATTCTCCACACTGACCTAGAAATACTAGGAATCTTAGATGCTATCATGAAATCATTAGGATGCTTGGGTGTGAAAAAGGAAGACTATCTGTATGAGCAAGAGGTTTATGTTTAGGCACTAACAACACGAATTTACTCTTAAAGCTAACAGAATGACAGCATACACCCACAGAGGGAGAACTAGAAATTAAAGGCGGATCCATGAGAAGCATCCATACCTATGTGTTGATTAAGTTTAGATTCAAAGTCTTTTTTTCATATTTCCTGAACCAGAAATTTAGAACAAAGTGGCAGCTAAAGTATGTGACAAGAAGTCAAAATCTGAATTGTGTTTCTATCAATCATCAATCTTCTTGTGCAACATAAAGCAAACAATTTAACAATTAGTGTCTCTTTTCTGTAACCTCTAACATGAAGATTGTAAAACACTTGATGTACAAAAATAAATTGCTGATACTTGTAAAAGATTCTGAAACTTCAGCAAGGAGCCCTTATAGAAGTACAAAGTATTGGTTGTGA
Source organism: Chauna torquata (assembly GCA_013399475.1). Classification (NCBI taxonomy): domain Eukaryota; kingdom Metazoa; phylum Chordata; class Aves; order Anseriformes; family Anhimidae; genus Chauna; species Chauna torquata. The sequence continues at coordinate 144,913 of VXAL01014428.1, read as the reverse complement.
AGTGAAAAATTAAGGAGGGAGTCACATTCCTAGTGAAGTGGCAAAACTGCTGATGATTAAACATTCACTGAATTTTTTTTGGTAGGCTTTAGGCTCATTAGAAGAATAAATTATTAGCCTATTATAAAAACAATTTAAACTTATGAACTTTGCATTTTACCTAAATTGCAATGTTTTCAGGCAGAAGTTCAGCATTCTTACTGAAGTAAGAAATCAAAATTAAGTCAAACACGATTGCCTACTGAAAGTAGTCTCCTATATGTCATGATACTGTTACTGCTTCTCCACATTTTCTTGAGGATTACATTTGTATGTATTTTTTTTTCTAAAATGTAGTTATTAATAATTTTCATTTATTGTCAAAATGAGTATTGACTTACTTCTGAAATTTAGTTTATTTCACATTAGTGCTAGCATCAAACAAGATAACAGGATGCTATTGGCTTTACTGAAAGCCAAATGCAGGATTATGCCCACTTATTATCTTGAGCAGCCAGGCAAGCTAAGCTTCAGCTAGTACTACACAGGGAGTAACATTCATATATTAAATCTGACATGCAGTCCAGATACAACAGAAAAAAAGTCACTTTAGTCCGATTTCCTAAAGAACAGTAGTCTGTGTGATCACAGTATCTTTCTGCCTATAGTTTTCCATCTTCCACCCAAAAATTTTTGACCCACTTTGGCTTTTGACAAATGCATTCAATATCAAGTGACTGAGAAAAAGGGAAGGGGAACTTCTGAATGTGCCTCATGACCACCCCAACCTGGGGGACAGTGGTCCCACATAGCAGTAGGCACTATGTCATCTGCCAGGAAGAGAGAATGTTCTTTTCCATTTCTGTTCTTTGCTTTTCTAACTAGAATACTCAAACCAGCAAGAGATTACTATCTCAGGTGTTCAAGGCATTTTTGTCTGATATTTTGTTTTAGCTCTCCTTGTAGATGCAGATATGTCAACTGTTCTAGTTTTCTGACATTTATAGTAACTTAGGAATAATATGAAAAATTAATAAATATATATTTAAAATGTTAATGTTTAAGGCACTGTAGAGGCAAGGTACAATATTACACTGAGTGGGATCTTTGCTGACATAAACTCACATGTTGAAGAAAGACACTATGGTTGCCAGGGTTTGTGTTTTGCCACTACATTCCAAAGATCACCATCATCATTAGCAGAAACCGTGCAGCAAAAATTAGCACGAAGGAGAGTTCTCTTTCCTCTAGCAGTCTCAGAGAGCAAGGAAGCATTTGTGCATTATGTGTTGTGAAATATAATATTAGCAAATTAATTTTCTCTATG
>VXAL01014428.1:122187-143598 GCA_013399475.1 Chauna torquata | reverse complement strand
ACCATTTTACTGATTTTATATTTTAATGATCGTAATGTAAGAGATAAATAACAGAGTTGTTTCAGCTTGTGTATTTCCATGTATTCTGATTTCAGTGAAAATACTTTCTTATACAATTTTTTTTTCTGATACAAAACTGTTGTGCAGTGTGCAATGCAGAAGGTCAACTTAAATTAAAAAAAAATAGGACATATGACAAGTATTCTGTCTTTCAACCAGTGTTTCAAGAGGAATGAAGCTCTCTTATGCTAAGCCTTGTATTTGAACTGAAGACAAAAACTCCTATTACTATGCACCGCTCTGGCATTACTTCTGTTCTACTAATGTTCTTCTGCAGCATTTTATAGTGACAGGAATGCATCACAGGGGTCAGCACTGTGGTTATCTCAGGCTCATTCAAATGACTTCTGGGTGTATGTATATGAGAAAAAAACTTTCCAGAAGATTCTCTTGAAAATCTTTTTTAAAGGCATATAATTTTACTATTTCATTATATTAAGCACAAGAAAGCGTCACATAGAATTTACTGTTATCAATATGCACAGTAAATCTTCTCATATTCTCACTTAATCATTTGTATATTTTAGGAAATGAATTTAATCAAATGTTCATTAGCAGTAATAATTAATTATAGCAAAGTTCATCAGACAACATATACGTGTTGCCAAATGATCACCATGATGTTCTTTTGACAGGGTTGTTAGAGCACAAATGTTCGTGCATATTGATGCAGACGTTTCACCAGNTTTTAATTTTATTGATTTTATAATTTTGGACTATAAATGCATATCTGAATACTGTATAGATTATGTCTGTAGTGAAAATTTGGTTATTTTCAATGGTAATTATTTCTAAACATATCCTACAAATTGTCCACAGAGGATAAATTTGTTTGTAAATCTATCAGTAAATCAAAAATTACTCCTTTTCAAAAAGTCTGTATATTTTTACTAGGAGTGGAATGACATGAAATTCTTGCTGCTTGGAAAAGAATAAATCAGTAGTTAGCGTGAATGTCTTGGGGGAAGAATATTCAGTTACTTTGCCACAGGTTTCCTATGACTTTGGGTAACTCATCTTGTCTGGCTATGGTTCATTCCTTTATTTATAAAATAGTGATAAGAGCTTCCTTTCTGAAATATTGTTTGCTTTATCCATTTCTATTTTGGGGGTGGGGAGGGGATGGAGGGAGGAAACATCGTTACGTTTTTCTTCAAGGCTTAACAAAATGAGGCCATGTTCTTGGTTGAAGCTTTTAGATACAGCCATGCTATACAGTAATAACATTATTATTATTGCTCTGACAAAACCATTAATTTAATTACTCTTTCTGATTCTTGAAAGCACTGCTGGCTCCTGAGCATTCCATGCTCAAATCAGACTGATGAAAACAGAACAGAGAGTTCAAAATGAATCTTTGCTAAAACTCAAGAAGTTTCTTTGCTTCCTTTCTCCAATGTTTAATAAGTTTCCATATATTTCTGGGTGAATGTCTCACATGTGCAGACAAAGCCTTGGTTATCTCTGAGCTATTCAAGAACATTTCTCGATGCTGTATTAGAATTTGTCAATGATGTTGGAATATAGTGACAGCACATAATTAATGCAGCTGCCAAAAGTGTGTATGAGTAATTAGTGGCAGCTAATAACCTGAGAGACAGCAGAACAGTTTTGTTGGACCTTTTTCAAAAGCAAATGAGAGATGAACGTCCCTGAGACACCATAAAAAAGTTCCACAAAGACAGGTAGGTTCACCTCAGGTTCTCTGTACCAAGAGCTGGGCATATCTGTGGGCTCATAACCAAAGTGATAGGCCCTAGTTGGATTGATCTGATTTTTTTGAGTCAAATCTCTGCATGGATTTGGATCTGGAAAACCCTGCGTAGTAAATTTGCCTGCAGTATTTATTGAAACCTAGCCAGAACCAGCCAAGTTTGTTTGGCTTAAACCTGTACTGCTCCTTCACAGTATAGTGGCAGATTCATCTGTACTTAAATTCTGGCACTGTTAGAACTGGAAACTTAATATATGAGTTTCCCTTAGCTCACCCCCAAGAGGCAAAGATACATCATGGCTTTTCAGCAAACATTTTGTTGTATTAGAAAATGTTGCAATACCTAGACACAACATGGAAAAATCAGACTAGGGAGAGTTCTTTGGCTCTACGTTTTCTTGCTTTTGTTGGTGTGAGTCAGAGCTGTTAATTGAGTGTAGTTTTCTTTTTGAGATGTTTTACAGTTCTGTGATGTTGTTTTTCATCTTGGAGTCAGTGTACTGGAGTGCCAGCCAAGAATAACAATTAGCTACTTAGCCAGTCCAGTTCCTATTCAAACTGGAGTGTTAGATCACTCTTTCAAACAATGGTGACAACATCTCTATTAAAGTCTGTGCCTGGTTCAGTAAAAAGGGTCACAGGCATCTGCGTTAAGTCATCTTGCTAAGTCTTTCCCTTTTTATTACACTTCTTGTATCATCCCACTGTCAACATTGAGCAAACCAGTGAACTTCAGGTGTGTTCTTGGGAAATCTGCCCACTTTCACTCACCACAGCGATAGCATGTGAGGACAAATCTGTTTCATTTTTAAAAAGCCCAAATGAAAATTCATGACCAGGATTTTATGAAAACATCAGTCATTCCTTTAAAATGATCTCAGAGAAAAAAACCTACAGTTCTATAGATTTCGAAAGGGTGAATAATGCTGAAAAATTGGATATTGTTCTCAGGTTATCAGACAGAAATCTATTCTTTCACCCTGGTGCAGGAATTTAACACTGATAATTCTTGTTAATTGCTACCATCTTTCATTAGGATTTTTCTGTCAGCACGTGTTGTGCAGCAACTGTATAGACCAACTGTGTTTCTAGTCTGAAACAGTAAAATGAGACAAATGTTAATTCTTTTCAAAGGATTTCACGTTTTACTTAAATATTTGGGAAGAGAGAAAGGAAAATCAAGTGACCAGATAGAAAACTGGAAAAAGTAGATCTGCAGTCTCCTATATTACAGTGCCAGGTATGTACATTCACATTAGGCATAGTCTAAGACCTTCCTTTCATCCTGTTCTACAGAGTCCAATAAGGAAGCGTCTTGTGCAGTAATTGAGGTCCAACTATATCAGCTGCAGCCTAGTTAATTCAGCTTTTCAAAACAAAAAAACAAACTGTGCAAGACTAAAAGCAAAATGATTACTTGGTTTATTGGGTCTTGTCCTGTCTGAGAAGTAAAAGTTCATAAATTTTGCAGAGTGAAAACAGAGTTAAACGTAGCTATATATCACTTTCTTCTGGCTGAAGACAACCTACTCTACTCCCTCTGAGCAGGAAGCCCTGTGTTGCTGAGTAACTCTTTTGATGTATTTCAGGAGCATCTGGTTGCCAGTTACTGGCTGAAGATAATGATCAGTTACATTTTCACCTGTTCCTCTTCCATATCCCTGAAGTTTGTAGTTTGTCCAATTACCAGGCTTTGCCTTGGCCCCCATAGGCAGAGGATAAAGAAGCAGCCCTTTCACTGGGGAATTAACACTTAAGTCACCAGTTTTTCAGGCTGCATCTTGTCTGGATGTAGGTTATTAAAAAGGAACATTTCCTCCCACCTTTGTTCTGATTATAGAAATCTCACATTTGATCACCAAGCATCCTAGTGGGAAAATCTTTCAGTCTCATGTTAGAGGGCAGGGAAAGCAAAATGGGAAGAGAGAAAGAAATAAAACATAGTGCAGAAGAAGGGACTAATCAATCAGTATACCTAACTGTGCTTCAAGTCTGCGATATAGCATGTGTGTTCCCAAAATTACCTCCCAAGATTTTTTTTTTTAAGATTCCTCCATGTGGTTTTGAAGGAAAAGGCAATTTCTTTTAACAGGTAACTGTGATTTGTTGAAGAAAACATTAGCAAGTAGGGAAGAGAAATAATATAAAGTTCAACAGCCTATTATACTTTCAGCCTATTAACACAGACTGAACCAAGAACTTCTGGCACAGGCTTCTTTCCCTTAAATTGAGCATATCAGGATAAACTTTAATATCCTAAACCATACTTTTACATGTGATGCAAGCAGCATTGATGTCAGCAGATACCAAGCAATGTTTGTACTGGTGCTGCATAAAAACTTATAAGTGCCTGGTACCTTTTGAGAACTACCCCAATCCCCACAGGTATTGTCTTTGAGGAAGAACACCCCCTAGAAACATTGAGTTATGTGTTACCAATGTTACAGGAAGTATTTCAGATCTATCAGTGAGATGGAGCTTTTTGAGCATAATTCAGTGCTATTTGTTTTGTGCAATGATAGAACTTGTAAACAGCTCTCCACTTCTGACAAATGAGTTAAACTGTTAATGAGTATTGCAGTAATGAATCCATAGAGAAGGACATATCTTATTTGTATTGTTACCAAATTAAGAGCATCATCAAAAAAGCAGTTAAATAAGGTATGTTAAAGCTACAATTATTATCAATCACTTCCATATAATGGCAAATATATAGAGCATAAAGAAACCCTCATAAGCCTGAGAGACAAACCTCACAAAGACAGGTGTAGATAATGAAAGGAATACCAAGATTATTTTTCAAGGAAAACAAGATAGGAATTTCTGTGAGAAAATAAATTTTATGGGAGGATTAGAAGGTGATAAAAGGTGGGTGTGGGGAGAACATGAACTGGTTCATTGTAGCTTCAAAAAGGGGTATTAAGAATGTAATAAAGAATGCAGTAACAAACAGGAATGAAGGAAGAATAAAAAAATTGAGAAATGAAACTGAAGAGACAGTTTTATTGTGTGATTTATACTGAAGTTTTGTGGGACCTCAAACAGGAAATGATCTTGAATTTGATGTTGTTAAAAAATAAATAAAAAGGAAATTGATAAAAAGATTCAAGGAGTGATTTGATATAATTGAAGCAAAATAGCTGGAGATAATTTTATCAGTGGTGTTTTAGACAGACACTCCAAGCAACAGGGAGAAGGGAGAACAGAGAAGGCTAGTAGAAAGGTTTTATTAAGTTATATTAGTCAAGATGAGAGAACACAGGATGAGAGAAACAAAATTTTAGCTGCTGACATTCTGAGATGAGAATTAGAGTCGCTGATACTGTGCAAGACAAAATGCCAAAATTAGTCTGGACAGTTTATGGCAGTTTCCACAAGGTCTAAGCTTTTTCTTCCTTCACTATTTCATCTAAGAAAGAGGGTTCATTAAATGCATTCACCAATATCTGCACAGGTAATGAAAATGGTGTGTTTCTTAGACAGGCTTTGTAGGAATGTGCATAGCACCAGATCACTCTTTCCCTTGAGAAATGAGGATTTAGTGAATAGCACAGAGGCAAATCCTGTGTAGCAGGTTTAATCTTCCAAGTTTTCTTTCTTTCTTTCTCTCTTTTTCTTTCTTTCTTTCTTTCTTTCTTTCTTTCTTTCTTTCTTTCTTTCTTTCTTTCTTTCTTTCTTTCTTTCTTTCTTTCTTTCTTTCTTTCTTTCTTTCTTTCTTTCTTTCTTTCTTTCTTTCTTTCTTTCTTTCTTTCTTTCTTTCTTTCTTCCTATATGGAGTAGGAAAAAAATATATATATACTCACTTGAGTCAGGAATAACAGGTTTTGAGCCAAGCTCCTTCTGTCCTTCATATTTATTTGACCAACTTATGCTCACATGGAGGCTGGATATAATGGTCATGGATTCAATGAAGAAAGAGCTTCATACCACATTGTTTTATAACGCATATTTTCTTTCGTAATCACAGCGAAATATAGGAAATAAAAAGATTGAGCTCGGTCTTATGAGTCATAACCACAGTGCAGAGCAGCCTACACATGTGCAGGGCTTGTAGTTTTAAAACTTATGACTTCACCTCTAGTTTTTAGGTCGTATAGGTGATTTTCCTTTTTATTTGTTGAAAATGTGTACTCATGTAATGCAGAGGCTTGTGAAAAGTGCTAGAATGACAGGGTGAAAGTAGGTCAGTTCCCTACAGAAAGAACAACTGGGGAAGCAATCTCAAAGCCTCCGTTGGCCTGCTGGTGTGTTCCAGCTCGAGGAGGACCTAATGCCTCCAAGGACAACCTGCAGAGGTCACAAGGGAATTTGCTTAGCCAATCCTTGCCTCCTTGCTGGGGCTGTAGGAGTGGCAACATGGGGCTGGGGAGGGGAGACCCTGCGCTGCGGACGCCTGTAAATATTACCAGCTTGCTGCTTTGTCAAAAGTCACACGGCATCCTTACTTTTCTGAGAGATGCAACATCTATTTCACTGGAAGCTGAAAAGGAAATGAGCAGGATGAAAATGGTAAGGACATGAGAGAAACCAAAACATTTTTGTTAACTTTTTTTTCAGTAACTTTTTCGTTAATGCCAAACACAATGACATTATGTTCACATCAAGCATGTGCTGTAAAATTGCACTTGTCAAGCATTTCATTTGGCAGAAATGCAGAGGAGGAGATGCTGAGCCAAGAAATGTTTCTCCTTTTCTCCCTCATAAAATGGAGAGCTGAAGAACAAGTGGGAGTCTGTTCATTCTGTTATATTAGGGTGTGAGAGACTGACAGTTTTTCCAGTACACACCTTCATTTTCGCATGGTTTTAAGTTAGCAGTAGACATTTGATAGGGGCTGAATTCAGGCCTTAAGAACAGACACCGAAGATGTGATGCAGCATCCAATAGCACATTGCTCAGTGTGATGTCTTTGTGATATCTTGACCAATGTTAAACTGCAAGTTATAGGGAGCAATAATGGTCTCTTCCTGCTGTCAGAACACATAGTCCAGAAAGGGGCATACTGATCCACGGCCAGAACCAAAAAGACACTACAGCAAAATAACAATTAGCTAAGAAGCTGTATGACAAATCACTTGCTATACCATGTAATAATTACAGAGCTCTCTCCTTTCCTCTATTACTATTAGCAAACACATGAGCAAAGTTATATTCCTTTGTGTGACTGAATGGTAGTTTCTCTGCAAATAAATGGCACATAACATGAACTTTTGCTAACCAGTGGCTGGAGAGAGCAAGGAGAGCATTGCTCAAACCATCTGATGTTCCTGCAGTAGAAGGCACTTCAGCTCCTTCCATGGGACTCCAGAAGTACCCAGGTTCCCAGTTTGCCCAGGCCCACCAGATATTCCCTTCTTGTAAAGGAGTTGATACAGTCCTAAGGGACATCCTGGCTGGACAACACCAAATCCTGACAATGGAAGTTTGGTTGAAATCTCCCTGACAAGCTCAATTAAATGTAATTTCATTGGTGTCATACCTGGCAATACCAGCAAACTACAACTCTGAGATAGATGTGTCCTCTGCAGAAAATGTGGGGTGAAAATTTCATTGCAATTAACTAGAACAGGAATTTTCATTGAGCTGCGTTTCTCTCATGATGAGTACTTACAATAGTAGGTACTCAATGCAATAATATTTCCTTTGGGAACAACTGTCCTTTCTACTGGTTTGTCTTACGGGCTTAGCAGTGCTTAGGTTTAGCCCCCTGAGTATTCCATTTAAACACATTCGTAGTTTTCCAAACATTTTGCAAGAGAGATTATAGCACCTCAGTAATAAAATAACAATAAAGGTTTCTTGCTGGGTGAGAAGAATTTAAAACATATTTGTCTGGAAAGAGTATGAGGAAAGCACTCATTACTGTTAAAAAGTAATAATTAAACTGCTTCCGTTCTATCTGGAAACACAGACTCATTATAAATAAAGATAAACAAGTGCAATATAAAAACCCCAAACATTTATTCTTTTTTAATGGACTTTTAAGTCAATTTTTCTAGTTGTTGATGTATGTAATAAAATTAAATTAAATTAAAAGAAATGTCAAGAAGAAAACAAATTTAAAATTAACAAAGCTCACCATAAATTTGCAATTACTTGTCCATTAAAGGTCTTGAAGAAAGTTCATTTCAGCAAGGATAGAATTGACACTATTGGAGCTTTAGCAGGAACAATTATTATCATTGCAAATTACTTAAACTATTAAACTGAGAATAATTCAGAAATATCATTAGCAGTCAAATTACTTAAAAAAACTTGTTTTCTTTCTCCTTTGTTTAATTTAAACTTAATGTCTGCTTATTCTCACACAAGCAGAAAATGCTGATAAATAATTCCAGAGCATGCCTAAACATCTCCCTTCACAGCTAGCTTCTAATTTGATCTCAGGAGACCCTTCTTGGTAGCTGAATAAAATATTTTCATTTATTCTATGAGAGCCTACATCACCATACGTTTCTAATCTCATGTTGCTTGGTAATGCCACTAGATGAGGTCCTCAGCAAATCATTAAACTTGTTCAATAACAATGTTACAAAACACTAGAGATTTGCCCTTAGTGAAACAAAGAAGTTTTTCAAACATGGGGGAAAAAAATTTAATAAGCTAACTTGAGTTTCTAGGGCAGTTTCAGAGACTATTTAACATTTTAAACTTCCCAATGTGCACAATACAAGAACGAGGAGATTTCAGTGCAGTGTCAGAGTGGTTTGAAAAAGCCATACTTTCAGATTTTGGAAAATACAACAGTGATATTTTGTTTCTGATCAAATATTTTGTCTTGGTCAACTCACTGTGCCCATTACATGTTCCCTGCATTGGAACAAAATATGGTCTTTTGAAATTTAAGGATTTAACCTCCCAGACTTATCTTTCTAACAACTAACTATACTTCCTAATGATAAGATAATGTAAATGACTTCGCTATAGAATTCATGAATCATCAAGAAATGATTTGAAGAGAGGAAATTAAACACTTGATTCAATTAATCTTTCTTATTAGGCTAGAAATTCATGATTTGCACTCCTAATAAATATGATGTGAGATTGCATATGCATTAATCACACGAGATTAATACCCATTATTATTCTTTATATTAAATAACACTGGATTCAAGTGACCCAGACACCAGCTCCATGATCAGGAGGGGATGGGGAGTGCTGTGGAAGTGGTATGTTCTCCCAGTGGAGAAAAGACTCTCATTGCTTGACAGATCATCCATCTTCTTTCTTGGCTTTATTGTATTTCTTCCATATTGATGGAATGGCTTTCTCTCTGGGAAAAGTTTGTTTGGTGAAGTGCTTAAAATCAAACCTAAGTTCAGTAGGAAATAAAAGTGCAGTGGAATAAAGAAGTGCAGCTAGGAGGCTGGATTCAGTGAGGTCTATTAAGCATCTAACCACCTGAGCTCATGTCTTTTTTATTATTATTTTTTGCACTACATTTGTAGAAAGGACGTTATTTAAGGTTTTCATTATTGGCTTAAGATATATGACATTCAATCTATTTCCTCTAATTTTTCCTTAAGAAGACAGTTCAGTATTGTTTTACTTACTATGTGATATCTATCCATCTATTTATGAATCCATCCATTCATCTATACATTCATTCCTTTGGCCATTTATTCATGCACCACATAAAAACAGATATTTGGTCAGTTTTTTTCCATCTCTGAATAATGAAATCAATAGTACAGAAATATTGTTGTTCATGTGGCTAAATGATATGTGCATATGCCAACGTACATATTTAGAAGCACATTTAGAGAATTACAAGGGAGTAGGTAGATGACTATGTCTGTATATTTATCAGTCATAACTCTTCTCCAGGTTTAGAAAACAGCTGGCATGTTTTGATAGTGCTAGGTGAGGCACTGTTATCAGAGATGGTACCTCTGTGGGTCATAGCTAATAGCACGTACATTGTCCGGTTGTCAGGATAAGACTGTAGAAATCCCCTGGGAAAGTATTCTCCTTCCCTAGTAGCCATGAGAGCCCCAGGCCCTCATTTGCTCACCTTGTTAAAGCTGCATAGGGCTAACTTCAAGTAAGGTTAACAAAGGATGTTCTTATCAGTTAAAACCTTCAATATAGCTAATTTTATCTTCATTAGGATAAGGGATATCTGTAAGTGAACTATATAAAGCGTATGAGCCTTCAGAATTGCCTTGAAGTTTAAGAGGGTTAAAAATTACTAAAGATTTTTCTATGATTTTTGCTGAGATGTTTTAAGAAGCTGTTTTAGGTAAAATAATATAAGTCTAGCCCTAGCTGGTAGTTTCTTATGAAAAGTAACTGCCAAAATACTCCAGTATCATTTTTTTTTTTTTGCTTTTGGTTGGGATATATATTAGTACAAATAATACTTTTGGAATGCTAATAATTTTAAACTGATTAAAAAAATAAGGAATCTTGCAAACATGCTTTTTAATATTTATTGTCATTGTGAAGCTACTGATTTTTAAACAAATCATCAAACTATTAAAAATCTTGTTAAAATGATTTTGGGGGATAGTAAGAATTTTAATACAGTTAGAGTCTTGAAAATTGGAAAAAAAAAATTAATAGAAGGAAATAGAAAAATTCCAATCAGCTGCAATTCTTGAAAAAGACTTTTATGCAGTATTTTGGTATATTCCATAAGTATGAGCACATCCAGGAAGAGACTTATTTATAAACAGAATATTCTCTTTCTCTGAATAAGGTGGCGGACTCTTTTGTTTTGCCAGATCCCATTTTCCTTGATGATTCAACTGCAACTCCTTTCTAATTTCTTAGAAATATTTCTGAGTAAGGAGAAATCAACATTTTAGTATATCCATATAATCATAATTTTTATCAAGATCATTTTCTGTTTGTTTGTTTGTTTGTTTGTTTGTTTGTTTGTTTGTTTGTTTGTTTGTTTGTTTGTTTGTTTGTTTGTTTGTTTGTTTGTTTGTTTGTTTGTTTGTTTGTTTGTTTGTTTGTTTGTTTGTTTGTTTGTTTGTTTGTTTGTTTGTTTGTTTGTTTGTTTGTTTGTTTGTTTGTTTGTTTGTTTGTTTGTTTGTTTGTTTGTTTGTTTGTTTGTCTGTTTGTTTTTCCTTTTCCAAAGGATAGCCAAATTGTCGCATTTGCTAGCACACATTATCTTTTGAAAAGGGAATACATGAAACATATAGAGAAGACATACAGAGTCTCCACAGTTTTGTCAGAATAGTTTATTTACCAAAAATCTGCCTGATAAAGATGTCTGCATAAGATATTGATTTCTGAAATTGTATTTTCCTTTGAAGTATCTGCATGTGTTTGAGCTTTTTGTGCCTTAACTGCTTTTGCCCAGTCTCTGCCGGATAGGTATATTCCTTAGGTCCCTTTTTACTTTTTCTTTTTAGAGAAGGAAAGTAGCTGATGCTGGTGCACAGAGGCAGTGACTGTCCGAGAAGTGCAGCTTTCTGCTTGTGTCTGTAGTTTCTGAGCTGGAAGTAGCATCTCTGTGTGACTTAGTGATGGCTATCGCACATAGAAATGCCAATCACAGGCTAAGACACCATTGTGTAGCTTCTGCACAGTCATTATAAAATGATAACATCTCCCTGCTCCTACAAGCATATTACAGCTAAAGTGGAGAACAAGAAATGACCTCTATATTAGTCCCATTTTTGTCTTTTCTTTGCAATATTTTGTGTGGCATATTCTATAAAATATATGCTTTTTCCACGTAAGCATTCAGGTCTCATCATAATTCGTCTATTGGAAGAAAGAATTTTGAATACAATTGAGAGAAAGGATATGAAATGATGGACTAATAGCGCACATAATATCACTATACTTGCTAATTATTGTATTTCTTGCATTTTGTTTGATATGGTATGCCGAAAGGTCTGCATGAATGTTATTTCAGGGAATGTTTATTGAGCAACTAACATGCCTCTGTCTTTGCAAACTAATTAGCTTTGTTCTTTCTGTTTTTTTTTTTTTTTTTTTTTAATGTAAAGTGTAATAATCTGAAACTGTTTTACAGCAGTTCTGTCCTTTACAGAGCCATTGCCTTGTGCTACTTAAAATAAGACCAGCTAGTTAAGCTTCAGTTCATATGTACATGTCTCTTTCACTTTCTATTTTAATTTAAAGTGAATTCTGCAAGGTAAAAGTGATGAGGGCATCATAGATGGAGATTCCCTGTAGTCTAAACTGGCAGTTTTGCTGAGCTCTAGATGCAAGTCACCTTAGAGCAATTTGGAGGGGGATTTTGTTTTTATGTTGCCTGTAACACTGCCTGCCAAAGAGTAATTTGAGACAAGAGGGTGGGCACTTGGCAACTTTTATCTTGGAGATGACAATGCAGAAGCTGCTAATTAGTGAAAGTTGTTTATACCAACTCGATGCAGAATTCCAGTCTTGCATGTGAAAAGTGCACAAATTTTCTTTGTGCCAAATTGGCCTCCATGTGAGGATTGGGTGGATCCAATTAATGTCAAACAGCCCTGTGTACTGTGTTTGTATAAACTAGAGTGTGATATGCTTACATGTGGCATCCTTTCCAGATGATGTGCTCAACTACGAGTAGGGATGAGATAATGAATACAGAACATATTTCTTTCATCTGAACCAGATAGGAGGTTGAATATGTTCTGAAGTAGATCACGAACTACAACAGCCACCTTTTTACTTTCTTCTTTATGTGCCACAAGATCTCAGCCAGCTATGGTCCACCGGTTTAGTTTGCGTTAGCCATTTATCCAGTAGATTTCTTAATATTCCTCATTAAAAATGAGATGCATGTGCCTCGTTTCTGGAAATAAGACTTATTATTCAGTGTGACAAATAACTTGTTACTCAAAGCTCTGACAAGCACCCACTTTCTTGATGTTTGCTAGGGAGAGAGAAATTATAACTCCAACTGTTTTGTTGTTTATTTGTCACAATCCTCATAGAAAAGGGAGTTTTGTCTTTTTGTTTGTTTGTTTTGCATTGGAGAAAAAGAGCTGGGCAGAAAGAATGTGAAGCTGAGATCATCATTCAGTGTTAACTAGGATGAATAGTACCAGTGGGATGTATGGTCTCAAATAGTAAGAAAAAGATGACAGACCAAGTACAGGGAATTTGAGAAGGAAGCTGGATAGCAATGTAGATTAAAGTGAATAAATTCAATCACCCATAGAGGCTGAGATTCAGGTTTAGATGATTATTAATTGTTTAAGGAATGCCATGGATGCTGAGAGATTTACAAGTACACAAACAAGGTGCTTGCTCAGAGGTACTAAAGCCTAATTCAGAGGAATTGCAATAATCTGTGGGAAGCAGCTAAAACAGAAGATAAGCCAGTGAGAGCAACACTGGAAGACTTCATGAAAGAGGTTGGTATTAAGGAGAGAAGGAATACCTCAGAGTTGCAGAGAAGAAATATAGGAGACAAAGACTGTTTAGAGAGAGGTTTACCATTGTAGTAGTATGAGGTGATCAAGATGTAGAATAATGTTATGCAGGATGGAAATGAGAAAAGAATGACAAAAGGAAAGTGGCATGTTAGGTCAAGAGGATCCTTTGATTAGCAATTAGGCTGTGGGCTCCACAGTTCATAAGTATGGACAAACAAGCAGGGAATTCCTTCTGCATGGGTCATACCATACATGGATCTAGACTTTGGGCTTGAGCAAACATCAAGATCCCACCTTTGACTGGTATTTTGTTCTGTACGATTGGATTTAAACACTTTCCTGGAAATACTCTCTTTCAATATTGATTGCCTTTTGCATTGGCTCACAAGTGACGAACTATCCTTTTTAACGGCAGCATGTTTCACATGATGTTGATTATGAGTACTTTTTTTTTTTTCTATTTTTTTTAGTGGGAGCCTTTTTCTGCGTGCATTGTATTCAGCCTCTAACTGAGCCATTACTCATATTCTGAAAAAAAGCTCTTACCTTCGGGTTCAGTTAGACCTGGGTCAGGTTTCATGCCTCCATTTGTAAGACCAGCTACAGAATAAAGACTAAATGAAGGTGATATTCCTAACAACCATCTGATTCCCTGTTCAGAAACCAATACTCTGCTAATGCAACATGGAATTGCAATACTTGACAGCTGGGCGTCCAAGTCATGCAGGACCTGTCAGCTCAAACAGAGTCTCTCAGGAGACGTTAGAATATATTGTAGTAGGAAGATTTAGAGAACAATTCACAGGAAGACGGAGGAAGTTGGAAGTTGATTGATTTTCAAAGCTGATTTACTATGGTAAAGTGGAAGATGTTCAGTACTTGGTCTGCGGCCCAGGGTCAGGACTCTTTGTATGGAGCATATTTAAGTGAGAAATGCCTGTTGAGTTTCTGAGTGCCAAAATCAGAAAAATTTCACTTCATCAATATGTTTTATCCAGCAAGTCCTAACCAGGAGGTAGAGCTATTTTTGAACTACAGATGCTTTCTTGACATTACAGCATGCTGCACATTAGTGACTTATTGATGTAGGTTGGTGCAGGCTGGCATTGGCTCGTGCCTTTGTACTATACTTCATTGCACAGAGGAAACATGTCCTACATCTGAAAAGAACAGTGATGGGGTTAATGCAAGCAAAATTTCTCCTGCAGATGTGTATATTTCAAATAAACCAATAATTAAACAGGAGATACAATTTTTATAATTTCACATTCCTTGGGGTTTGTTTTTAGCATTTATACATATATTATAAGATTCTAAAAGTTTTATTCAAATTCACAGGAAAATAATTAGCCAGGTAGACCAAGACTGTTTCTATTGATCATGATTTAGCTTTCAGTAAGCCCTTTGGCAGAGCTGGGGATAATCTGTTACTTCTACACTGTTCAGAACAGTCCTGAAGTGACTAAATTTTGAAAAATGAACAAGGGGAAACATGTGACTTACATCTGTATGAACCTTAAAACCATTATACGTGCCAGTATATAAAATGAAGATACTTACCTTCACTGCTATGTTCACTGTTGGTTATTCTATCTTAAAAATGCATATTGCAAGAAAAGAGCCAGAGAAGGACAGCTAAATGAAAAGGCTTCTTATAAGTAGAGATTACAACAATTATACCTATTTAGGTGAGAAAGAAGATGGATGAGAGGAGACATCATGGAGTGTTATAAAATAATGAGGTATAATAAAACTGTGCTAATATTACAAATTGACATTTTGGCCTTTTTCTTCAATGTCGCTTTTAAAAAGCAACAGTCTTAAAGCTGTTAATGCAAAATGATAGCCATTTTATCTCTCCAGAAGGATCTAGATTTTAGCAGTGGGTGGATTCATCTGTATATATGTATATAGATTTAGCAGGTTATACATACAAAAAATCTAATGCAGTGTGAGAATTTACCATTTTATTTATATTCATAAAATAAAGGTTTGTCTGCAGTTTAGAGGAGCTGGTGGCTCAGACAGTGGAACAACACCACAAACCCCATAGTGTACTTCTGCTGGCCACAGAGCTTGAAAAATATTCTGTAGTACTTCCATGTTCACTGCATGTTTACATGTTATCCCACTTTCTTTACATTATTTTTGGATGGAGGTACAGGTTAAAATCTTATCTGGGTCAAAACATAACAAATCTGAGGAGGTTCGCACCCTAGCAGTTTAACTTGTGGTGGAATAACACTTCAGCATTGACTGAGACTGTATGTATATGATCCTCATGAGCATAACAGCAACAGCAACACTAGGGTGCTTTTCATATGATGCGAACATTTAACAGTGAACTTTATGGCTGAAATTGGCCTTAAAATAAGGTAAGTAAATAAAACTTCCTTTCTGGAAAGGGCATCAGAGACAGACATATATACAGACCAGATCTGATGGTATTCACAAAGACATTTGCTGAAAAATGCATCATCGACATCTGAGAGTGACCTGGGGAGTAGTGGTCTATGCTTAAAAAAAAACTCTGCTTCTTCATCTAACTGACCACTGATACCGGATTTCTGTTTTAGAGAGTCAATATTCATTATCGCTGTTTGTGTATTTCTATAATTACTTCAGTCTTTATTTTACAGCTGATTTAGCCTTTTCTGATGAGAATGTAGAATTATGCAGCAATTCTGTTTTCTTCAGACCCAGACTTTGGTAGCTTTTCTGCCAAAGCCACAAGGAAACCTGGCTGCTCAGGGTTACTCAGAAAATTGTGAGAAAGCTGGCAATGAGAGCAAAATGCTTTTCAGGCAAACCTATGACACCTACAAAAAGTTCTTTCACCAATAAATATGAATGTTTTCTCTGAATGGAGATAGCTAGATTATAGATGAATATGAGAGATGACTTGCACGAAAAGCAATTGAATTGTGAAAGTTAGTGTGCTTGCTCACTTGGTCCCATGATTTTTGTTTATTTTCTGTCCTTGAGGCTTTGGGAAGAAGCTGTCAGGGTAGAATGAGTCTGAGCACTTGTGCAGATTTGCGAACTCTGAGGCACTTAGCATCCCTGCATGTGGGCCAAAGTAATTGTTTAAAAATATTCAGTGTGTTCATTTCAGAACAAAATGCAGCATAGAGATGAACAACAGTGCCAACAAGAATGAAAACATCCCTCAGAGCTATATTCATTTTGTGCAAGAAATCATCTGCATATTCCTTTTTTAAAGACAGACAGAACATTTTTCAGAAAGAATACATGTTCTTCATTAAGATCCGTGAATGTTCATTCCAGTAATCTTTGTAGTTTTTCTTTACAAATGGAAAACCACCAAATACATTCAACAGCTATTTCTCAGGAAGATTTCTGTAATTTTGGGAAAGTCTTTTCTTCTCTAACTTTGTTAGAAATAGTCTGGCTAGAAGAACCTCTATCTAGTAAACAAATTTAGATCAAAAATATGTAGCTGAATTCAGTACCTTTATCTAACCCAAATGAGTTAGAGAAAAATATTCCACGTGGTAATCTTACATTGCAGATCTTTGTTTGGAGAGCATCCAGACATGTTGCTAGTATTATCTTGAGTATGTTCGTGATAAGTGCTAATATTGATATCTATGCCTCTCAAAAGAGATACATAGATGCGAACAGTTTTTTCCAGTAGGTCTCTCAACTGAAGGAGACTTAACAACCCTTTTTTATCTGACCTTTTAAAGTAGCATAGTAGGCAATAACCATTAACTGATCAAATATGAGAAATGTCAGGTGGGGAATAAGCACTGACAAGGAAATATTTCATCTCTTTAAGCTCATGAACAATCGCTGACAAACCTTGGCTCCTATTAAGGTGACTTTTTTTTTTTTCAAAATATTCAATAACAGGTATGATGGGTTGCCTCATGCAGCATTACTCTACAAAGCTAAGTTTGAAGCTAAAAAGAGATCAAACAGGTTAAAGTGTGGTATAATCCTGAGAAATTCATCGTTGTTGCTTACCCAGATATTCTCATTTTCATCACACACTGCCAGGTCTCATTTAATAATACATTTAATAATTCTAACAACCCACTTATCTACTTTAACATGTACTGCATAATCACTCTCAGATCATCATGTGTCACTGTAGATTTGTTTCCCTTCTGTTAATCCAAATAATTCAAACTAACAGTGATTTTTTAAAAAATAGAATGCTTTGTACTTAAAGCCTCATACATGCTACAGATCTTTGATTAGACAGATACTATATTTATTTCATAAGAATTTGCTAGTAAAGAAAAATATGACATGGAATGGAGACCAGAAGTCACTGTGTAGGCGGAGGGGTTGATTCATCTTTCCCAGTATCACTTTGCAGTGTTTCACACTTGCAAAGTCCACTTATTTTGGTGCACTTACTCCTTATGACAGACTCCAAAAAGTTCTGATGAGACACATCAGCCTGTTCTTTCCCCAGGGCAGTCCTGAGCAGAGCATGCACTGCACCAAAACCAGTGTCTGTGCCCAGTGTGCTAGATAAATATGAATTCTACCAGCCCTATACACAGCCAATACTTTGGTTATGTTATAAAAATAGAAAAAACCTCTATACTAGTCTGGAATTCATGTCCATGTGTAGCTCTCAGGATTTGACTGCATTCTATGTTTAATGTCTGTTTATAATATTTTTTAAAGTTGATATTGTGTAGGAAAAACTAATTAAAAATTAGGCTTTCTCCTTAGACCCTGGCTTCAGCTGCTCTGTTCACAGCAGCTGGTAAACTCCCATAAATTGGCAGTCAAAGATTAACCCTGACAAACGCAGACTCTTGAAGGGTGGACATCATTCCTGCATGCACAGTTCAGTATTAGCAATTAACCTGCTAACAGAGAAAGGGATCATGTCAAATCTGTGAGGGGGCGCTGAGACACAGGAGACCCTGACCTGAGCGCCCAGGGGATTTTGCTCCCCGTGCACTCAGAGCAGCCTGGGGGCTGCTGTAGATCGAGCAGTGGTTGTTTCGACATTCAGCACATCCATATTCAGGGGTGCAGCACCAGGCTGTAGACCCCCTTGATTTTCTTGCTTTGAACCTATGAAAGATAGAGGAAAGTGAGACAGAGGGGAATCTAAAGACAAGAAAAGGGTATTTTTTTCTTTTTCTTTTTTTTTGCTTTATAACTGTTCAGCAAAATCTAAAGCTGACCCCAGAGAAAGGACCTTAAAACAATAATCTCCTAGACTCCCTGTTATATTTGGTGAAGACAGCCCATCAACCTTCAGGCACACTTTTCATTATTTGCAAGTGTAAACTTGGCACAGATGTGGATCAGGAACACTGTGCACTTACAACACAATAGTGTAAATCCAAATTGATTCTGCATTCTGCACAGAGGAGGGGGGCCTCACCAGAAGCAGTATAAGCTAATGGTCTTCAGGGTACCAGTTTAGGTTCAGGTCTGGCACCAGAAAGACCAGAGAAGTGGGCAGTAAAAGTGAATGGTAACTTGAGGATTTTTAATAACAGCAGCTCTGTTTTCTTTCTTAGTGCAATTTTATTTTATTTGCACTTTTGTAGTTTCATCTTGATGACATGGCTATTATTTTATAGCAGTTTCAAGCAGTTAATTAATGAACTGCACACATGTGACATGACACCACCTTGCCCAATTATCTCTGGCATCTATTTTTATGGTACAAAGCACTGCAGCTTTGTGAATTATTTTAGATTGTAAATTGGCTCTGGAAGCTGTTATTTTAATAGCCAAAACAATACAAGAGCAGTGCTTGATGGCTGACTCGCAGCAATGACAAATTGCCATGCATGATCTCATGAAATTCACCAAAGGACTTGGAGACGTTTGATAACGCTTCTCTGTTCTTTAGATGTAAATATCTCTCTTGTTAAATCCACAACACCTTATGAAGTCCTTTAAAAACAGATTGCCATACTGCTGACAATCTGTAAATGACTGAGCAGTAGAGAATTGGGAAGAGAATGTGTAACACAGTTTTGGACTGATTTTTCTCAGGATCATTTTACTGGTAATAGCAGACCAAAAAATTTGTTCTGTCCTTACCGGAAATTAAACACAAAGTAAAGACAAATATTTTGAGGCCAAGTTGTTTCTGGCACTGTATTTTCAACACTGTAAAGGTAAATGCACAGTACCTGGGGGTACCTTGGGCAGATATCTTGTCCTGGGGCCCCCTTCTGCACTCCTCAAGGGAGAATTAGAGGGACAAAAGAAGTGTAGGTATATCCCCACATCTTCCCTTCTTGATTGCATCAGAAGTGAGCTATGACTCTCATATGTGTTGTAGCCTCTCTAAAAATGAGATATCCCAGTAGCTTTTTGTATGAATCATTGTGTCTTGGTATCAGGCAGTAAGTCACAGATGGCTATATTGCCCACCCAAGCTGAGTTATAAACCTGAAGCTCACTCCTTTTGTGGGTCTTGAATTTGCTTTAAAGTTCACCCTTAAAAACACTTTTTTTTTTTTTCCCCAGATTTCTTCCTTCAGTGTTGCTCAGCCTACAGCCAAATCTCTTCCTCCAAATGCAAGCTGTTGCAGAAACTTTGGCCTGAAAAACATTTCCAAGGGATGTGAACATCTGGCCAAAGGAAAACACCTTCAGCCCGTTCCATACTCATTTGACCGGAATGAACCCTCACTTTCAAATTGCATATGATATCAATGAAACACATCACCCCGATCTAGTTATTTTTAGATGCTACATTGCAAGTACATTAGTCACTTACTGTGAATATTCAAAGTACCTTTGTCTAAACTTGATGAAAATATTTCCCACTTATTAAATACATCTCAATTTTGATACAAAAGTGCAAATTCTCTTCCTGCCACTTTATTCTACAAGATGAGGCATACATTTTTAAAAATTAATTTCAAATATGTGCAAAAATTGCCAATTATATGTAAGAATTTAAATACATTATAGCTGAAGAATTACTTCCTCTCTTTGCAAAAAATGCAGAGGAAATGTTCTCTGTCTTTCAAATGTCTCTTTCATGCACAAATATACACATATATTAGAATACATTCACACAGAAAAGATTCTGAGATAGAAAGAAATGGAAATAATAATGTTTTCAGTTTAGAAAGTGATCTTTTAATAAGAATTTCTCATAGTAATATAATTTTATACTTGAATATGTTGATGTAGAATAAAAAGCAATGTTGTAGATGCAAACGTCTATTCACTAAAGCTAGCAATGGGTAGAGAAAAATTTCCAGTGGTTTGGGACTCATTTTGGACAAGCAGCCAGGAGTTCAGATGCATTCCCTAGTCTTTAAATTTTTTTCCATATCACAAGGGATTCTTTAATTCATATTCATTAGCCTTTCCAGACCTCTTTTCCAGGTCCACAGCAGTCCTTCACTGCTTTTTTTCCATTTCACTAGACTTTCATGATCTACTCTTACTGTTTTATTTCTATTTTAGGCTTTTTTTAGTAGTTCCCATTACTGTAGTATCTGAGCAGCTCATATTCTCTACTGTACTCATCCTTGCAATACCCAAGTGTAACTGCAAGGGAAGTACTATTATCCCTATTTTATAGCTCAATAATTGAAAAAAAGACTCAGACCCAGATCTGCAATGGTATTTAGGTACCTAATTCTCTTTGAAATCAGTGAGCGTTAGATACCTAAACAGAACTACGACTGTGATGGAGGGACAGCTGGAACCAGATCTTCTGCTAATGACCTGCTCATTAAAACATCCTTTCTTATAATATTCATCCTTTAAATTGGGTAATTTCTGGACCCTTTTTATATTTGCTTATCATCAATGAAAAATTTATGTGAAGGTGTTTCTCACCTGCCTCTCATATATATACACGAGTGTCTTCTGAACTATAGCTATTTCTTTTCCATATTTTGTGAGTCTTGGACTGCAAATAATTTAGGATGCATGAAGTGATAAACTAAACTAAAACAATGGGAAAAGTAGCTGTGGAAACTTCTGATTCCTACCAAAGACAGACTGCTACTTTTAAGTGCTCTTTGCAGGGAGGAGAATATAAAAGTCTAGAAGCAAGGGGTCAATGACTCCTAAAACTAGGAGACAATTATACTGGAGCAGAAATTATGTAGATATTTGTGAAAATGAATGAAAGAGAAGTAATTATGAAAAACACCACAGTATATTTCACACTACTTCATACAGTTCCTCTCTCTAGGCAATCACTTGATGATTTTAATAAGTTGTTAAATTAACACTAGGTGAAGTTTGCTTAGAGCCAGAGGAGAAGGCAGACAAACTGTAGAGGTGAGAATACTGATCAAA
>VXAL01014428.1:92325-122152 GCA_013399475.1 Chauna torquata | reverse complement strand
AAAAAAAAAAAAAGACAATGAAGCTTTTGAATAAGAGAATCTTCAAATTATTCTCTATTCCTAAACAATGGGTTACACAGACATAATATTTCAGCACAAAGCTAGTTATGGTACTCTTCAGAGGATCTTTGAGAAGATACAAACACATGCACGACTGGAATAATTTGCAAAAGGAAAATCAGACTATTTTCATAGTTGTGTTTGTAATGCAACTGTTTTAAAATAACAGAAGTAATGCACAGTACAGATGCAACACGTCTGGTCAGACATCTCTGCTTTTCAGCACATTAAAGCAATTCAGATGCTCTAAATTATGACCTACTGTTGTGCTTGGAGTCACTTGAACAGCCCCCCTGGTATAAAAAGCTAGGAAATCTGTTTCAGCCTTATAGTTTTGGGTCTTAGCTCTGTATTATACTTAGCCTCACCACAGAGTTATATACATATATACGTATATATATATATAAGACTTAGAATACTTTGCTATATTTTCTTTACAATAATAGATAGCATCAGGGCATGCTACAGGGCATGCTAATGTCAGAGATGCTGGATGCACAGTTTAAGAATGGAAAGAAGTAAGGCAAGAAATGTCTAATACAAAAAAGTACTGGTTAGGGTGGTGCTGTCTTTTTCTCTGATACACTATTTCAAGTATCAAAGAATAGCATACAGATGCCAGTTTAGATAAGCACTCAGATATTTCAATACTTAAGTGATGTCTCTCCAGCTAAGCATCAAACATGGCAATGACGAAAATTAATCTCCCTATACTTGCTTAAACAACCTTGCAACACTGAGTAAGATAACTTCAAAGCTAAAGGAAAAGTTCCAGATAGGCGTGAATTAGGCAGAATTATGCTCTTCGTACTCTTAGTAAAGATTTGGGGTGATTTTATTGTAGAAGGATCAACCCACTTTTAGTTGGAAGCTGAAAATGAGGAATTAGTGATGGAAGGCTAGGAAAAATGAAGAGAACAAGTGGTGACTTAAGGTAGAATTAGACAAAGTTGCCAGCAAGTGTACATACTGTCAAAAAAGTCTTACTTTAAACAAAGAAGGCCTCTAAGCACAGAGGAGAGGAAAAAAAATAAAACCCACCAAAAAACAAATATAACCCTCTTTAAGTCTTTGGAAAATGTTAGAAGTCATTGATTCAAGATTATTCAAGTTCATACACAGAAGAGCTTAGATAAGATCAACCGGATAAAAACTGTGATATTTGTCATTTCTAATTCCAGTAATTAAGTGCTGTTCTACTTCTACTTGAGAAAACCTCAATGGGATTATAATAATGGCATAATGACAGAAACAAAGACAAAGGAAGGATGAGAACTACTACAAAAAGAAAGGATATTGAAAAATTCATGACACACAGATGAGTGTCCTTAAAAGGTTAACCTCTGGTGACGGTTGCTGTGACAGAGGTGTCCAAGACATCTTGTTCCCTATGTACTTTCCAAAAAAATAAGAAGACAGAGATAATTGTGATATATCACAGTGGTATCTCTTGTAGTTGCCGCTGATGGTATTCTTCATAATGATCATAATCTCTCTCAGATGGTTTATTTTTAAGACATTGGTCAAAATGTACCAGTTCAATGAGAATAAGTATATCAGCTTTGAAAAGAACTGGGAGAGAGAAAGGAAGAGAGAGAAAAAGGTAAAAGTGAACTACTTCACAATTAATAGTTTACTAGTTTAATAGTTTTTAGTCATTAATTGTTTATTAGGACAAGTATCAGAGTTGTAGGTTCTAAGGTTCAAGTCAAGTCAGAATTTCACAAAGCAAGGAGTTAGACCTTGGTGACCTGCTCTGTAGGTGAACCTGCCTGCTGCTTATACACTTTCTCCCTGGCCCTGAAATGTGTACTGTGTACCCAAGTCTGACTAACTCCAATAGGAAACTGCTAAACGCCCAAATGACTGATATCTATGAGATTTAGTTTGTCGGTTCATCAGTGGAAGAGTGACATTCATGTCCGTGTTGTAAGGTGAATTCTTTAACTTCCCCACATCGCTTCACCCCAACTGCTCTAGGTTCATCTCAGGGAGGAATGGGGAAGTCTCAAAATCTCAGAGACTTCAGCAAGCAGGAAAATCATTTTTCCTTGACAAGGCTGGTGTAGAAAGGAATCAGACTGTTTTGTTTGCCTCTGAGGACCTCTGGAATGGACCCTCCCCTCCTTCCAGACCTTGAAAGTCATATTGCTTCCCACCATTGCAATGCTGGGAAACTTTATTGTATGTAAATTTTCATCATTCTCATTCCACATTTCTTCCTTTCACTCTATCCAAGTTATTTTGCCATCTCTACATTGTACCATTATTCAATGTCCCATAGAGGGTATAATGCACAGTCCTTATTAAGATACATATGTTCATGGAATAACCCAAAGCTCATTAAAAAGATAAACTTATATTAGAATATTCAGTGCTATTCTCAGAGCATTCACAAAATATGGAGCAAATATTGTACTTATAATTGCATTTTAATTGAGCTGTATCCAGTATAAAAAGATAGTTGCATAAGGACTGTCAACTTGAATAATATTTTAAGGTACATCTTTTAATTTTACTGCTTTTATTGTTACTGTTACAGTTTGAGAAAATTTCCCCACAGCTGTTTTTATTTTGTGAAAATCATTCATCCCATGAGCATGACTGGAGCTGTGTGCAGTATACATAAATCCTTATGATCATTAAACACGTGTAGTTAAGGACTCTTTTGTATCCATATATGTTTCATTTTCTTGCTTTACGTTTAATTTTTCAGTGACTCTCATTATTTCTATATCTCAGCTATAGCACAAAAGGGAGGTCTAGAATTAGCAAATAGCTTAATGCCATCCTGCTTGCTGCCTGTTATTATTTAAAGTTTTTTTTTTTTTTTTTTTTTTTTGTATGGACTTGCCAGTGGTTTTGGCTCAGAACCTAGATATGCTGTTTCTTCCTCATCACTTTCCCCAGGCATCTGTTCCCCAGTGACATACTCCTGTCCCACCACTGCAGCCTGCGCATCATTCTCTTGCACAAACTCCCTGACAGGTCTCTCATTCCGAAGTGCAAGTTGCCTTTGCTTCTTGTACACAGTCTCTGGTACTGTCACGTTTTTCTTCCTTTTGCAGAATCCCTAATATTTTTCTCTTCCTCCTGCTGCTCCATTAACTAGCTTCTCCCAGCTCTCCTGGCTTTTGTTCCGGTTCCACTGCTCACATAAACACCCCAAGCTTCCTTCCTGCTCTGCTTCTTTCCCCCGAACAATCCTGGTTATTCATTGCTCTTCCCAGGCTCTCACTTACTTGTCACCCCTTACTAGAATTCCTAACCATTATTTGACGATCCTCAGGCTGAAAATGATTTTGACATACAAAGGATCACATTTTCTAAGCAACGGCCAAATCAGAGAGGCTAAAGTTTACTGGGTTTCACATGAAACTCAGGTGAAACAGCAATTTTTTCCTGATTTCAATGCAGAACTACAAAACACTCTTAAAATTTTCCCCGAAGTGAGAGTAATGAAAAGAAGCAAACCTTTCTGTGAATGCAGTCTGAATTAATACCGAACTCAGGTAATTTTGTGTTCTTTCAGATTTTGCAGAAAATATTTTACAGACCTTTCCCTGATTATTTTCTTTTCATGAACATAGTCATTCCAGCCTGAAGAACTCTTCTCCATTTGGCTTAGGCTTCACTAATTTAGCAATTAACATTTAACAACCAGATTGTTTTCCCAAGCCCAAGGGCAGTAGTGCAAGAAAATATCTTCTGATCTATAAACTCATTGCAATCTCAGAGCTCCTAAAAGCTAACTTTTTTTATTCTAATCATTTTTGCTGATGCAGGAGCCAGTCATAACTATACTGAAAGTAGCAAAAAACTACACAATACTCCCCCATCAGACAGCATTTATTGTGCTGTGATTTGGTCTAAGACAGTAGGGGAGATGCAAATTCTAGAGAGGCATATTAATCTGTAGGTCAAACAATAACAAAAAATTGAAAAACTGTCTTAATGATTTTTTACATTGTGGTGGAAAAGCGTATAATTCCATAGAGAGGTGCTGGTGATCTCATAAACTAGGAGAATAAAGATGAGAGGTTTATTAATGCCACTATGGCACTGAAATAGAATTTGTTTTATATCATGTACAACTGTAAGGGTGTTTATTATTTATAACACATTCTTCTTTTTTAAAGATCTCCATTCTAAGCCCTCTTCTGATGCTCCATATCTTGCTTTTCCCCGTTGGTTTTAAACAGCAATTGTATTCCAGATGCAGCTTTAAATGGTGCTGTGTTAGCTGCAACCTTTCACTTTTTATGACAAAATTTAGTCTATTATACCAGCAGTATTATTCATTGAAAAGCAGAACTTAAAAACTGCTGACTTCTTTGGGGGTGTATGGAAAGAGGTTGCTCTGTGTGTGCCATATGGCGCTCAGCACCTTGTAGGATCTGGCCCTAAAGGCTAGTAAATTGCCATTTCCTGACAGTGCGTATGGTGCAGGAAGAAGATGTACACTGTTTCTGCGCAGCCCTCGCCGTGAGCCTCTTCTGTGGTTTGAAGTGATCAGCACTGACACTATGAGCACCAAGCCAGCTGTCAGTGCTGTTCTTGGCAGCCAGAACTGCGTGGGGCCACACTGTAAAACTCTATGGAGTAGATGGGTTCCCAGCGTCTGTGTGGAGAGAGCCAGGTACTCTTTAGAGTATGCAGTTTGCTTGCCCCTTTGTGCTGAAAATCTAGCACTGACAAAGAGCCAGGAATGAGGTGGTAGGGTAGCCTTCACTCACAGAGAAGTGGTTGCATACCCATGAGAAACAGTCCACTCCAGCTGGATGGCTAGTTACTGCCTGTAGCCCCTCTCATGCAGCTGCCCTAAGCTTGGGTCACACAGGAGCTTCTCTGGCAGGCCCTGTGACACATCCACCTCACCCTGACCATGGCAGAACTGCTGATGACAGAGCAATGGCCAACAAATGCCAGGGACACAGAACAACCCCTCTCTGCATAGGGCACCACTCTCAGCCTGACCCCAAGCACCCCGTGATCTTGTAGCACACCATCTAGGTCAGTTGAGAGTGACTGCTTCTTCTGTCATCCCTAGTTAGCTATTGTACAATAACCTGCCATTATAGGAGATGAGATAAAGTGACCCCGCAAGCACGGCACTCCTAAACCCTGCTGCTGAGTTGCTCATGCAACAGCTCCCTCACTATCCACACTCAAACCACCAGAAGTCTGACACATAAGACGGCCTCTGGCAGCTCTGATGTGCCTCAGAGCCCAATTGTACGGTCTGGACAAGCTGAAGAGGCTGCAGCCTCCCTGCAGGGCCAAGGACCAGCCATGGAAGTCAGCTGGGAGCAGAAACCTACAGCCACTGGCCCAGCAGCAGCAGCTTTAGGGAGGATGGTGCTCAGGCTGGAGACCTGAAACACACTTGGGCAGGGAACAGGGGTTTCTTCTTTGACAGAATAATATTTTGATCTCTTAATATTCTGAATATGCAGAAAACCACAGTGCTAATTTGTCCTGTGGTCTTGCTCATGTTTGATGGGAACACAACTCTTCAGGGCTGTCTGGTGGTGGCTTCTGTCGGGGCCAGGTGGTTGCAGATTCAGGCTGGGAGTAGGAAAATGAAGGGCTCCATCTAGAGCCCTTCAGTAATGCCATGAGATATGCAGTTCCCTTGAGATGAGGAATTAAATGTTAACATTTTCAAAATGTGTTGTTAAGATCTTAATAATAAAGCGCAGATATCTTGAAAAGTTATTTATGGCAGTAACATGTTTTCTCACAATAGTTTCAGTATCATTTCTAAGCAATGTTAGATTTTAGAAGTACAATTCTTTGAAAAATATTTTATCTACCAGCTTGTGCCATAAGTACAGAACTTTATGGTAACAAAATCCTGTTTGGTTTAATGTATAACTATTGCTGCATTCCTAGTTTTATTTTCTCCCTGCTTTTCAGCATAATCTGTTGGGGAGGAGTGGGTGCTGATGTGTGGTGAGAAATGACTATAACAAAGCTATATGTATTTATTGTAGTAATAATAGCAATCAGTGTATCTTAATAAAAGCAGGAAGAACTTAAGACCTTCAGCGTGATCTGAAGCATCCATCACTAGTATTTCTGTGGGTAATTACCAAAGAAAGACTATGTTGATCATCAGTTATTCTCTTTACTTTCCTTTTTCTGTAGACCACATCATCTCTTAAAGAAAAATGAAAATTAGATTTGCTTTTTTTTTCTAGGAAAGTTGATGTGTTTCTCTGTGTCTCGATGTACATCTTAAAATGCACATTCAGTTGACATCTAGAGATGCACACAATTAAAATACTAAATCACTCCCTCATCATTTAGCCTAAAAAGATCTGTGGAGAAAGTAAGGAAAGATTAGCTCTGACAGCCAGTAGACCACAGTAAAGCTTCCCAAAAGAGACTAACCCCGCTGACTAACAGTATTTTTTGTGTGTGTGTTGCTATTGCCTGTAGATGTGCTGGTGGAAAGCAGTAATAGCTATGCATACATGCAAGGTTTTCAGACAACCCTGTACAATGAGTTTTCTTTGAACCATATTCCATACTCTTCCCCATGCCTGCAATGCCTCCTCTTTTCCTGCTGTCCTTTTCCTACCTTTTCCAGACAGCTCATTTGTTATGCACCATGCTGTTGCTAGCTGGCCCTTTGCACTCTTGGAGTTAGGGCAGGATGTATCCCAGTTTCTGTTAACTTGCCAGCAGTGTTAATGTTTAGTCTAAAAGTTTTAAATGACAATGGTTTCCTTATTATTATTATTTTTTTAACACCGTTGTCTACTTGTAAGAAATGCTAGCAGGGGAAAAAGCAGTATGTGACCTATTAAAATGAAAGATTGCCCATTCTTGTAATTACAACTAACAGGAAGCCTGGTAGTACCTTGTTTGTTAAATTCCTCTGACCTCTTCCAAAAAAATTGTACAAAAAGTCACAGTTATTAGTACATCTAGAGCTAAGGTCCTGCTCTGTGCACATGTGTTAGTCATTTACTAGATTTTTCCCCCCTTCTTGCTAGAACTGCGGTGAATTGATAGCTTGATATTCAAACACTGGTGGACAATCCCCTTTAGGCTGCCTTGGAAGAACTTGCTAATAACTAACTGCCTTCCTCCTCTGGCTCGGGTTCCCGGCTGCTGCAAGTTTGTTAGGGGGCCCATTTCAACCTGGTTTGATAAAAGGGACCTGTGGAGGAGACCTCAACATGCAGAGTCCTGGGGCGAGGGCAGTTTTAGGTCTAATTGTGACTAGGGGAAAGGAGACTGAGAACTCCCCCTGGTTTTCGGGGTAGATTCCCTTGTGAAGGCTTAATGTGAAAACGCTGGATTTCCAGGTCTTTTTTAGACCACAAGGGAAGGGGCTAAGCCTGCACTCCACATGGTCCCCAGGCCTTTGTCAGGGTCTGTCAGGTGTGAAGATTTAGCCCCTATTACAGGGAGTAAAGGGATCAGCTGCAAATAAAATGTATGCTGTGGATTAGACAAAAGCCCTGTTCCTTTGCTATACACACATCTATGCCAAAAGTTAAGTACCTCAGAGGACACCCCTCAGTGTTACTCTGTGACTATAGGGTTGCTCTTAAGCCCAGTTTTGGAGACTTCTCTTGTAATTTACTTTGCTCACTCTGGAGAGCTGAGGCAGTTATCTTACGTGGACTTTCAAATTTGAAAGATTGATCATATGAAAATGGAAATTGCCATTCTTTGCCTCCAATTTATAGAAGCAAATGTAGTAAATACCACAGTTATACATTGAAATATTAGCTAGTTGCAATATGTTTTTTTTTTTCTACAAAATAAACTGTCAAACTTCTGTTCATATTTATAGCACACCTTTTCACAAAAAGTTTTTATGTTCTCTTTTTGAACTTCTGTTAATAGGGACTTACATGTTAGGAACGCTTATCTGCAAAATCACAAGCAAGCTGTTGGAAACCTAAGGGAAAAGAATCGCAGGGGAAAAAAGGAAAAGAAACTCTGACTTCAAACTGAGAATGTAATTTGCTATGGCTATAAAACTAAACTGAAACGAGGAAACAGAAATGAGAAAAGGAAATCAATGAAGTTATTTAACATGTACGCATTGAACATAAATGAACAAATAAACTAGTGTTGTATACATCTTTTATTAATAATGTGACTGCTTTCTGATACACATAGATAAGCACATTTAAAACTAGCTTTAAAAACGTACGTGAAAACTGCTTGGTCCTACAAGAAGCAGAGGTTTTAGTCCCTCAAGAGAGTTTTTAGAAGGACTGTTTACTTATTCAAGTGACCTATATCTGTGTTAGCGAACTTCAGTACTATGAAAAGTAATTCATGTATATATATATATATATATGTACAGGCACAAGGAATCAATAATCTTTATATATGGTGAAACTTTTGATTTCTTATGCTGTTCTTCTAAGTAATAACATTATCATATCCGAAAACTTCAGTTGTATGTTTTCTTTTCCCCAGGAGAACTATACTTTCATTTCTTAGATAACCTGCACCCTTTCAAATGACCGTTCACTGAAAATAAATCCTTGGATAACTTGAATTGTCAGAAAACTGTATAAAATTTCATTAAAGAGACAAATATAGTGAAAAAGATCATAGGTGGGCCAGTTACCAGAGAGGAGAAAAAAAACGCAGAGGAGCTACTGGTAAAGTGAGGTCTCCGGAGTAAACTTTCCTTTACACATTTATAACCTGCAGTGCTACTGAATCACTGTTAATGGCTAACCCAAAGGTTCTATATGTGAAAATTGAGTAATAAATAATATGAAGATGATTGGCTGGCCATGCTTGCCTCATTGGTTTGAACCATCACTTGAACTGAGAACTGGGGAGGGGACTCAGACTGAATATTTGTGCCACCACTTTGGTGGGAAATTGTCATTCGTGTCACAAACAATCTTTTCTTTAAGTCAGTCACTGTATCCTCTTGGGTACTTGTTGCTAATGGAGACAGAAATACTATTCTAGTCTGGATTTAATATATTTCACACATAGATTCATTGAGCGCTACTTTTTTTTTTTTTTTTTCAGCTGAAGTAGAATTTCAACATTTTTGTGACTTTTGACACATCTTCACTCATAATGGGGTCTTACTTCCAGGGAATAATGAACATATTCTTGTGCCAAATTTGAGGATGTCTTGTTCACAAACACTATTTGTAGTTTTCATACCACAAAATCAAATGTCTTCGTACAAGGAGATGATTATGAATAGTCCTGTCATTTGTCTAGCTTCTAACTATGCTTCTAATAACCTTCAAATCAGTTAAATATTCCTGTTTTGTACAGAGCCAGTGATGTCATTTAAATATGCATCTAAATATTTTAGAATAAAGATGATAGCATGAAAGCAAAATATATTGTGACAAATATTCAAACCTGGGCCTCCATGTGGACCTAAATACATAGCCTGACTGCAAGAGATTATAAGCACTACCTTAAGCTTAATTTCACTTTGTGGTTTCAGCAATAGGTGCCCTGTGTTCCTCATTTTGACTTCAAGAATATGTTTACATACAGGCATGAAGGTGCATGTGTGAGTGCACATGTATACATACTTGAAGAAAGATTTCTGCCCAGTGAATATACTCACTGAGAAGTCTAAACTCATACAGTAGTGTTTTTTAAATAAATTCAGGGCCACGCTGTCATTCCAAGTCCCAAATCTGTTGTGGCAAGCTGATTTTGCTTGAAAAAATTAGGCACCAAAGTGCAGTTTTCTTGGAATAACTCAAGACACAGGTATTTTAGCTGGCAAAGTTCCCTACAGATGGAAAAGGGGGAACACATGGGAGGCTGAAAATAAACCCCACAGCACAGATGAGCCCAAGAAATTTCAGTTCATTGATGAACAGGGGACAGATCCTTGGTGGGTGTAAGTGGGAACAGCTGAATTAGGGAAAAGCTGAATTGGAGATTAATTAGAACCAAGCAGATTTAGAGCAGTGTGGGAACTACAGCTTGTCTATTCAGGCTGTGTGTTGGGTCTGCAGGTTTACAAAGCTTGAAGAACCATATAGGACATCCAGGTTTGCTATCTCCTCCACTTTGGTGAGAGCTTATGAGTAGCCCTGTGGTGGCACCAAGCTACTGTTTATGCAAGATCTCAGGAGTGTGAACGAGATTTGCACTGCTAGCCTCAGGAATTTTTGGAAATATGTTTTGTTTTCCAGCAGGCTTCTGAACATCTGGAAATGCTGGCATTGTGCTTTCTCTGCATAAATCATAAATGACTGGGACTGACTTTATTCACCTAAAACTGATCCTTTTAAGCATTATTGCACCACAGCAAAATCAAATGTAATTCTTTCCCTTTGCTGTAGGGGGAGGAACACTTAGTCTCTGGGGAGATCCTTTTTTTTTTTTTTTTTTCCTACCTTGAGCCCATCAAATGAGAAGGAGATAAAGAGAATTTCTTGGGCTAGTACAAATAGAGGCCAATTTTTGGATCTGTTCTGGTAAGGTAAAATTGCTACTGCTGTTACCACTTCCATTCTTAATAACCATTCTCCGACCTTCACTCCCCATCAATCTATCCCTGAATAGTTATTCTATTTGCAGCTTTTCTCCAGCTCCCTTCCCCCTTGAAAGACAGCTGTGCCATTTTTCAAGCACTGACACCACTTCCACTGCTTGGCTGAGCTTCCCAGAGGTGTCAAAAGCTGCTCAGCCCTCCCACGGCAGCTCACCAGGCTGCTGCGCCTGGGACATCTTCTCACGTCTGAAGAGCTGTGCTGTGCCTGGGTGTTATTGGCAATGCTACCCAAGGCTGCCACTACGCTGGGTCAAATTCTCTTTTGGTAAATCTCTTTAGATTGTTTACCTTAGCAGACTGTGTTAATCTCGTATTACCCNATACATATACGACAGAGTATCTGAGGAGACAGTCTCAGTTTGGAAATGAATGGTAAGTACTTCCAATAGTACGTTACATTAGTATAAGAAGATGCCTCAATCTCTTACCTTTTCAAGCGCTTGCTATTCTACAAGGGGAATCTAACTGAATATTAAAATCACTTTCAGCCACTTAAAACCAGTGAAGGATCTGAACCAGATCCTTGGATCAGAAGACCCCTGAGCTCTGGAGCAGCTCTAACCACAGATACTGGCACAAATGCTGCAGTCAGCCTTATCTCTCACTCACTGCTGTCAAATATGTGCAGAGTTGCTCTTCTAAATGTCTTAATCCTTCCTTTTTTGCTGATTTGTAAATGATGCTAGACCTGCTTTTTGATGATACACACCCAGTAATTCCCTCTATTTGCACTTCTTAATGAATGTGGAAAGTTACCTTTCTGCCTCTCACAGGGGACCTCAGCTTACTTCCACAGAAAACTTAAGTCAGAGGACAACTAAGAAAAATACTACAGGTATATTAAGATGACTAATTGGTATTTGGTTTATAGTTACATGCTGACAATGATTAAACTAATTACAAGGCATACTGTGCTAAATTGCTAGCTCTTTGTATACTTAGAGAGTATGAGCTGAGAGAACCAGAGAGATTCTGGTTCGAAGTCTCTGTGTTAAAGAGATTCTTGTTAAGATCACTTGCAGAACTGTCACATGTTCATGTACATGCACATGGCTGCTTGTACGTGACCTCTGTATTTAGAGAGATCTGAATACAAATTTCCTTCAGTCAAAGAATATTGTGCTCTGTTAAGCAGTTGCTGTTTTACATCAAACAATGTAGCTTGCTTAGCACATATTTCATTTTTAGGGTGCCTCCTGTGGGCTAGACAGGAGAAAAGATGTTGCTTTGGCAACATCCTTTTAGGTGCAGTTTGATGCTAGAGGCCACAGGAGCATTATTTGTATACTAGGGATACCAGTAAGGGCCGTTTGTATCTCCCTCCTCTTCTGAGCCTAGCAGAAGTCATCAATAAAATTACACAGAGTGGAGTTACACAGAAAAAATACTAGTCATATAGTGAAAGCAAAGAATCTTTTTTTCACCATGATGAGAGAGAAAACTTGCTCCAAAACAAGTTCTTCTTAATTTTACCTATTACATTTGTTTTTGCAGCAAAGGGTTTACTTTTGTGGTTTTATGTGTGTTGAATATCTTATTTTTCTTCTTTTAAGTGCTATGTTAAATGTTATATATGAGATTTTGTCTTGAGCCTTTTCTGATGGTTCAATGTTTACATTTACAACATTTAATAATTATTGGGATATATTTAATACATTCTTACTATCTCAAGTACATTGAAATCTGATCATTAAAACTAGCTAAAAGTGAGGAGCCATTGTTACTCAAATAACACTAATAAAAAAACCATAGTTTTAAAAACCAAAATAGGAAAAATTGTGTTCATCCACAGCTGTTTATAGAAGTAGAAAGCGTGTCTTCCAGCTTTTGGGTTCATTCCGAATTAAAGACACAAATAATGTCTCAGGGAAGCGGATTACTGTCAAACTGAAGGCAGTCAGGTGGCATAGGGGAAAGTTTAAAAGAAAGTACGCATATGCTGAGATCTGAATATATTCTGTGTGCTGTGCAAAGAGTAGAAGACCCAAACTTCTGCATTAGGCTCTGTGCTCAGGACACAAGGACTGGTAAAAGCAAACTTGTAGGAAAACAACCTAGTGTCCCTGAGAACGAATGCCACATAATGCTAGAAGTTCAGGACTCTGCTCTCTACCTACAATGAAAAATTTCAGATATCTACCGCAGCTTTGACTTATCAAAGCTAAGTTTGAATTTCTCACAATTTTGAGGTTCTTATTCTAGTCCCATCTGGGCTCTGGAACTTAAGACATGGCCATGAAATGATAGAAGTGACAACATTTGAAAATTTAAATTTGGCTCGCTTCAAGAAATATGGTGGTTTCTGTTTCATTTCAACCTCTTTGCCTTTCTCTTGTTCGGTCCACTTCAGCTAGAGCAGAATGAAACTTTAAAATTGGTCTTCTCTCACCCTCTGTATTCAACACAAGGTCTGACAAGTTCTCTATGTCAGGTTAATTCTAATAACTGAGCCTATGAGCATGTGCCAGCCTTCATCACCACGCTGAATCTCTGTTCTTCCTCTCACTGAGTGCAGTGCATTCAGTCTGATTTCTGTTTGTTAGACAAGTGTAATGTATGGGTATGAAAATTACTCCTTTCCAGCTGAACTCCAGATTGTGGATTCCCACAGAGTACTTAACTGCGTAGGAGGCCAGAATCAACAAATGATCAGACATTTACAAGCTGGTTCAAATCTTCAAACTTAAAAAAACAAAAAACAAAAAAACCTACCACCACCAAAAAACCACACCCAAACATCAATGTTGTCGCCGCCCCCCCCACCCTGAATTTGCAAATATAATGAAAATATTATTTAGTTTGAACATTCATTATTTTCCTATTAGTGAAGTTATACTATATCATATCTTAAGGAAAATTTAGAAAATTGAACATAACCAATGCCAGTATACAGAAATAAAAAACAGAACAAACTGGTGGAATAATTGAGAAATTGAGCTCATCCTTAAGAAGACACAAAGCAAAAAACCTGTAAAAACGATTATCACAATTCTTAAAAGGTGAATGGATCTAATTCCTCTTGAACCAATAAGCTGTGTGTGCTGTTCTGCGTATTTTGTACCTTAGAGTTACAGAAAGTCCACTGCAATCACTATGCCAGTTCCACACAGAGGGCGAGAAACAGCAGTGCCCCACATGCTGAGGCTCCATCAAGGGCAATTTGGCTACAGATCATGTCTTTTGTGTCTTTTCAGCTCATCTCAGATGCTATCGCTGAACACAATAAAGGAAAGAAGTTCAGTTGGAAGTGCAGTGTGGTAAATGGTAGCCATGCACTTCTGAGGAGGCACTCAGGATCAGCTGTGTGCAGAGTGCATACAACTACTCCAGTTTGCAAAGTGATACAAACAAAATCATAGTTTCTCTCACTGCCAAAGGGTGGGTAAAAGTGATAGTTGCACTTGAAACTTGTCATGTTCTTTCCTAAATAATAGCATGGCCTCCAACTGACAAGTGCAGCCAGTTTGCCTTCTCTTGGGGCTTTCCTTTCTCCTAGGCTCTCTTCCAAAAGCACTGTCCTGATGGAAACACAAAGCAGATACCAGCTTATGGCAGAGACACATTAAAGCAATTTACTGGTATAAAATTTACTGGCTGCATCAGAAAACTCTGATAGGTGGGACACAACAAAACAAGCTGCATCATCCAGTTGTATCTGCATCTGCAGATACATCTGCAAGGAAGAGGTATGCAAATGGTGAGCTCTTATCTATCATTGTTTTTCACCACTGACTCACTAATTGTGTTTTAATGATATTTTCTCAACGGAATCACCAAAAAGAGATCAGTTTTAGAATGGTAGATTCTGAACATCTGTGTTTTGCCAACAAAATCTGACCATTAGGGAACTACAGTTTCTTTGTAGTTGTCAAGAAAATAATGACAACTCAAGCCAAGAATCAATTAAGTGGAGGAGATTGTTCTATCTCCTTCTTTTATGGGAAGAGAACAGGTGTTTAATAATTTACATAAATTATGCAATTACAGTAACCAAACACTTAGAAAGAGACATGAATGAAGAGGTAAGTTAGCTGACGATGTTTTATATTCCAACCAGTGTCTCTTTAGCACTACTTCTGTAGTTATAGATCTGTGAGGGTTTCTGTTACATGTCCTATTTTCATGGATTCATAATTCAATTCTAAAAAAATCTGATTTGCATTTGGCAGGCAAAGATCTTAAACTGAGACTGGAGTTTTTTTATTAGGTTATGGGAAAAAAGTCAGTTTAATTGTCTCTAAGTTATGAAAGTATAAAAATGGAATGTATTGGTTTCAGACACTATTTTATGCTGTTACAACTCAAAACTGCTTTGTTTTTTTAAGGGAAAACTTTACAAGCCATCAGTGTGAATAGTATATTAGTGCATTTGGGAAACTTGGAAAAAGAAATGTAAAAATGCCTGATTTCTTACCTCTTTATAAGGATATTTGATCTCTCTCTACTATATGTCTTGAGCCAAACTTTCTTCAAGATGCAGGGCTTTGCTCTGCCACCACTTATGCAAGACATCTCCCGGTATCATACATTGTATTTGATTCAGGTGAATGGCTTGAGTCTGTTATACAATACACATGAAATTCATTGTCTACCTTTCCACAAACCTTCCACATCCTTAAAGACCTTGGCAGGTACATAAGTACTGGAGGGAATGGTTGAAGTTATTGAGAAAAATCTCAGCAGATTGCACTACACAGATTATATATTAAGCGTTAGATTCGCCCTAAAAGGAAAGAGTTTGGTGGGTGAATAGGAAATACTGGCTCATTTACTCACTATCTTTCCCAAGAACTGTTGAAGTGACAGGGTTTGGAGGCACTGTTCCTCTCCCCATGCTAAACTTGCAGGATTCATGGAAGGTGTGATTTCTTCCTAGATTATGCCAAGTGTTTTTCATGTGTTTTGGTTTATTCCAAACTAGTGGCATTTTTCCTTGCAGATGAATTTACATTATGCTGTGGAAAAAAATTGTTCCTATCAATCTAATGGCAAGTTTGGCATGTCAGAACAATTTCTTCCACACTAGATTCCTCCAACAGGAAGGATCTTTAACCCCTGCAGTTTATTCTACAAAACTCTGTTGTATCAAGGAAAAAAAAGAACTGAGGTCTCAGCTCAGTCAGTACCCTTAACCGTTTCAGTTAACCAAATGCTTTCTGATCACTTGGGAACTTTCACTATCCAGATACAATGTGTACATAGAATAGATGTCCATGCGTGGTTATGCGAGCATATAATCACACATGGATTTCACACTACATATTCATGCTGCCAAAATTTCCAAATGAGTAAAAAATTGTATGAAACATTTTGCAAATTTATTTTACAAGTTAATGAAAAACTCATTTTATAGTTTATGGCAGCAATTTCAATCTTTCCTATTGGTTCCTAGACCTTAATGTGAAATAAAACCAAGTGCAGATTACAATTACCAAGAATATCACTATAAAAACTCTTCAGAAATGATCAAGTTCTGTTCTTTTCCTCCTGTTCTATTGCTCCCTTTATGTCTTTTGTATAAATGTTCACACAGCAAAGATGTAGAGAATAAACAAACCAGCTGTTTATGTACAAACATTTCTACTTGAAGGTAAAAGAGCAAACCAGGCAAATCTAACATGAGCATTGATGTTGAATTGACTGTTCACCGGCAATTTAAAAATAAAATGCTATGTTATCAAATGGTTGTCTCAGCAGTTCTGTGTGAACTGTGCTCAACCTACTCTTGCCAAAGGCTCAACAAGGCAATAGGGAAGGCTGCCAGACCCATCAGCTCACTGCCCAGTTTGGGCCACATTAGGTAGGATGAATGAAGGGCATTTATGTTGGTCTAAACAAACTTATTACAACTTGCAATAATATTCATTATGGAGAAATATTTCTGCTCAAATACGGAATTTTTCTGGAATATAATAGAGTGTATGTGAAGCAAAGGGTCGAAGAAACACAGAGCTTTTCTGCAGGTCCTAATGGCATTCTAATGGAGATTTCCTTGATTCCCCAGCAGCGTATAGCTGACTTAGCAAATCCCTAATTGCAGGCCCTGAAGGCAAACTGTACTTTTCAGCTCTCTGTACTGGATATATATGTGCATATATAATTCAGTGATTCCCTCAAGATTTTAAAAAAGGGTAAGAATAAATGTCATCTGAATACAGCAAGCAATAAAAGAATAGCTGGTTGGGTTCAGTGGCATTCAGTGCTCCCCACACTCCTAACCCTCAATTTCATATAATTAAGCAGAGCTGAACGTTAATTCTTACTGCATCCTGAAGTCTATTGTAGTGGAAATGTCGTGTTATTGCATAGGACTCTGTCGGCAACTGGGAAATTGATTTTGTTGTTCATCTCTAAAACTCCTGAGGCAAGGATATTTTTACTGTCTGGAATACCATTGTTATCCTTTTCTTATCCACTTTTCTGTAGTTTTCCCACTTAGCTTTATTTTTCTGTGTTCTATTCTAGAAGTTCTCTCCCAGTTCTCCCCATGTTTTCCTCTTTTCATATTTGCTTCTCTTCTATGTCCATCTACCTTTCATACTGGTGTTGCACATAATTCCATGACAGGCTGTCTTTGGTGTCAATAGACAGATCTTCATGGATTCTAGCAAAATATTGCCCAGACTCTTTTGCAGAATGCAGACAATGTTTTTCAAGGTCCTTTTGTGCCCGAAGTGATTTCAGTGGGAATTAAAGTTTAAATGCAGATATTTTATGTTGCAAAGTATATCTAGGGATTAGAAGCTTTATGTAAATATTTACAAAATATTGCAAATGAGGAATATGGAAGAATGCAGGGAAGTTTTATCTCTGATAAAGGTACACACGTTTGTTTATCTTGTCCCAAACTTTTTCAGCAACATGCTATTGTAAATTCCAGATACAGCACTTCCAATCCAGAAAAAAAAAAAAAAAAATTTTTTTAAAGGAATTATGTAGATTTGTATTTTTAGAGACTTTTTTTTCATTTCCCCTTGCTTGGGAGGCCAGGTACATTGGTTACAATTTGCCCACCAAGGCATGGCTCAGAGGGAGCTGTAAAAAATGACATGCTAATCTGTACCTCTTTGGGCATAAACTTGTCATTGTTTTAACGTCTGTTATTTTGGGACATTCCAGACCTGAAAGTGAGTGCTGGAAATTAACTTTTTTTTTTTTTTCAATGTATAAAGTGTCATTTGAAAAGCTGTGGCTCATGAAATTATGGACTTTGAGGTTTTGTGGAAAAATCTGTGTCTGACTAGGATACTTATGGCTAAAAGACAGAGGTGTATCCAGGGTAAAAGAGAAAAATATTAATATTACTCTTGGGTAGCAAAGGAAGATATGGTTTCCTAAAAAGAAGACTTTTAGAAAAAGAGCAGCTGTCCAAAAGTATTCCCAAGACTGGAAAATTAGATCCTATGAAGATGAACAGAAACTCATCTGATAACTGTGGGACACATTCCTAATATTAATGGCTTTAAAATTTAAAAGTAAAGCATGAGAGGTAGTTAAGTAGTTAGAACTCGTCAGTCCTGGCATGGACAAAGACCTGCAACATGATCTAGGAACAATCACTTCACCTTTTTGCCTCTCTGAGTCCTCCTTCCTTGTCTTCCCTGCTGATCTAATTTTTCAGAGAGTATTTTGTTTCTTTATGTGTTTCTTCATGTTTTTATACATGTTTTTATTCTTGTATAAAAATACACTGGCACAGTGGAAAAAGTACAGGGACCTGCATTTTTAAGATCTCCTCTGTCTTAGCTTTGGGCTTTTCACTAAGTCTGTAAAAATATAGGAATGACTTTTCCAGTATGATTCAATATCATACTTGTCAATTCAGTAGAAAAGTTGGTGAAAAAGCAGTGTCTGGAGACTATATAACATACTATATAATCTGAGGAATAAAAAAAGAAAAGTGAGAACCTTAACATGCATTTTCTGTTCTGTGCATGTAGCTGCAATTGCTTAATATGACTGAAAAACACTCTTTACCACAGCTCCAATAATGGCAATATAGACAGGCAGTCTTTAGTGATCAGGATTGCTAAGCCTACAAACATTCATAAGATTACCGATATTATGTGTACTGGGTGCTAAGAAGCATAATGGGTTTATTTTGGCTCAGAAGTTGACTGTACTTCAGTTAGTTGTTAATGGTTCAGCTTTTTAATACCTTCCTTACCGAGGATACCTACCTTAAATAAACAGCGATACCTCTTGAACAGTTTCATGTGCAGTTGCTCAAGTACTGTATACCTGCCAGTGGATAATAAGCAACTACCAAGCGCTTACGTGAAAAAAAAGGGAGAAAAATGTCTTGCTGCTCTGAACTCCTGCAAAGCCACTTCAGCAAGTCTCTTCTGTTGTTCATTTCTGCAGGGGTGTATACTGATGTTCACACCATTTCCCTAGGTTTAGATAATTTTCAAGCCTTTTCACGACAGGCAAAAATTAAGGTATAAAGATTAAATGTGTCCTCAAAGGGACTATTTTTGGGTAAACAACTAAAGTTACGACATCTTGAGACCTTTGTTAGGTCTTACAGCTATATAGGCTTTATGATACTATTCTGAGCAGTCAATTCTATTTTATTGTTTCACTTTATGAAACATAGTTTGTACGATGCACATAAAACAGGAATACAGGATCTGATCTAAGGGCTATGTCATCAAGAATGCAGCAGTGGCCAAGAGCAGAAACTGAGTAAAGGAAGAGTCAGAAAATCTGTCATAGGCCAATTTGCCATATAGATCTCATCTGGATCTCTAATAATTATTTTCTGTTTCATAAAGTTTATTCATTAATTCGAGCAATTCTAAATAGTCTTCACATTTGTGTTACTACCTAGTTACTCTGTCTGTCTGGTGTTTCACTGTGCTGGTATACAATATCACCTCCCAGACATTTACCTTAAATCTGTTTTCATGTTCCTGGACTACTGTTGGATTTCTTTGATCTTTTTTTTTTTTTTTCCTTGCCAAAAAATGTTCATGTCTGTGTGAACTCATGCAGAAATTGCACAAATAGGAATCCTCATCCCCACCCCCCACCCCCCAAATAGTTACATTTCATATGCCTTCATAGTATTTAATTATAAGAAATATTTATGGAGAAAACTGGCTTTCAACATAACTAAAAAGACTCATACCAGTCAAACATATTTTTCCTCAGAAGTGGTGATGTGTCTTTCTAAATGTTCGTCTTCATTACTATGGAAACCCTCCTTCCTAACAGTATTTACAGCATGTGAGAAGAGCATGTATTCATTTTAGTACAGCCACATTCTCTACATAGTCCATACCACTACTGTAAGACAGTCAGATCAAAACCTGTGAGACTTTGGAAGCTCAAGGTTGCAATTTCTCAGCAGATATATAAGCAAGTGGAGGCGGCATGTGGGAACAAACAAGATTAGTCATCCAATCTACTCCTCCACACAGAGTATTAGTAAATAGAGTTGTGTGAATAATTGATTTTTTTCACTTTGCTGGCCGAACTGAACATTTGAAACAAAACATTTTCCCACATTTCCCTTTGAAATGAAAAGAGGAGAAAATGGCTTGAATGCAATATCTTGTTTAATTTTCATTTTTTAGTAAAAATGTTAGCTTCTTGTATATTTTGAAACAAAACATGTCTAACTAATTACTATTTTTAGATGAAACTATTAACTGAATTTGGCATAAATTTCTTAAATAGTTTGTGCTAAGATAAATCTGCATTATTCAATGAATAAAACCATTGATCAAATACTCCCAGCTCTAACATAAAATCTGAAGCCTTCTAATTGCTTTCTTCCTTCTGATACACACAGTGAATAAGTGTTAATGAAGATGTTCGATATGGTGGAAACATAAACTTCATCATATTAACGTGCTGTATTTTACTTTCACAATTCACCGCTGCTGCTAGG
The DNA here is from genome assembly GCA_013399475.1 of Chauna torquata. NCBI lineage: Eukaryota > Metazoa > Chordata > Aves > Anseriformes > Anhimidae > Chauna > Chauna torquata. The sequence goes on along the minus strand of VXAL01014428.1, from coordinate 101,666 downwards.
CAGATGTAATTTGCCGGGAAGAAGCAGCTATTATGATCATAGTTTAAGAACTTGTCGTCTCTTTGACCTTGTGCACATATAGCCAGTTCTTCACACCTGTAGGATCACACCTTTCTTTATGAAAGTTACTGGTTAAATTCTGTAAGAGGTTAGATTTACATAAAATGATTAGCCGTTCTTTAAGCAAGCTCATCAGACCAAATTCCCTGTGAACTTCATGCAATTGTACATGCAATGTTGTATCTTTAATTTTTTCCCTGAAGAAATATTTTCTATCAAATTTTATTTCAACTGGGGAGCTGATGAGAGCAAGTGTTTGTGACTGACTGCTGCAATACAGAAATAGGACATAGGTATAAAAATATATGCATCAGCTGATGTACAGTAATACTTTTGAAAACATTTTTACTTACAGCCAGGTTTCAAAACCATTTTAGAATCATTTCATATATCCCACCTTAGATTTCAGATTGATTGTCAATATCGTTATTATTTTTGTTGTTTTTGTCATTTTTCTATGAGGCCCTAAAGGCAACAGATAATCATGTAGAGTTAGATTCTGTACAAATGGAAGTCTCTGCCTCAAGAGCTCACAGTCTGAAGAATCTCACAGTGATTTTGTAAGGATAAAGCTTAAGAAACTAGATTGGATACAGAATTTAAAATGTCACAGTAGGTACTTTTTTTTTTTTTCTAAAGGGTAATATGTTTCTTTGGTAAACTTTAAGTTTAGTTATAGCTAACGGAAATTATTATAAATAGCCTTGTAGGTGATTCAGTCCTTCTTTCAGTCTTTTTGGTTTAGGAGCAGTAAATAAATCCACTACAATTTGCTTGGCCAAAAGAAAATGTTAAGTTATTGCATAATGCTGAGCCCTTCTACTCTGGTAATGATTCTTCTTACAACATTTCAGGGTTTTCTTTGGTTCAGGAACAGTATTTAAAATAAAAAAATGAAATGTAATCAACATTTTAATGTAGATATGCTTTTGGAAATTTATTTTTAAGACTTATTGCATTATTGTAGATAGTCAGGATTTAGTCTTGAAATTTGTTGATTTTCACAACTTTCATGGAAATCTGTGAATACCGTAGGTTCTCAGTATTTCCAGAATGTGGTCCTTTTATTGTCTGTAGATATTTTTGGAAGTGTAGAGCACCAGCTTTAAACTTAGTTACTGTAAAAAAAAAAAAGAGGTATTTTCAAAGGGCTTTCCATTCTTGTTAAGATATTTTTGTAAAAATGTCAAAGAAATCCATGCCTTTGTCCAAATTAGGAAATATATTCCTGCATGATAACTTTTCCTGGAATGTGACTGTGGTTTGCAAGTTTCAACAACACATGCTAATGAAGAGTGAGGTTGTCCACGAAGGTCCATCACTACTTGAACCAATACAGAGAACTATGGTGCCAAAATCCCACGTCCCCTGGACAGCTGGTCCATGGATTCGGTGCTCAGTGGTAACCCCTTTCCACAGCGGCGACATTGCTCCACAGCCTATCCCTGACACTTGAACCCATGCGCAGCAGGTGAGAGTCTCTAGGCCAGGACAACACCAATATAGTGCATATTCCTTCAAAATCTGCAAGACTTTAAAAAGCATTCGTATTTCAACTATGAAGAATGCAAAGGGGACATTTAAAGCCTGTGTAATATGGAAATTCCATGTCTGTTTTAGTTTAACCTGGTTCCAAAAATGGAGGAAAGTTAACAGGTCAGAAAGAGGTTGTTTTTAACCTTTACAGAACAGAATGTACACAGAATTATGACAGACTATAACTATACATTTTATGCAGAAATAAAGCAGTTAAAGCAACCTTAAAATTGGAGAATAAACCATGGCAAAATCAGAAAATAAATAATTCAGTTCAGAAAGAAATTCTACCATGTCATTCTGCTTACAAATCGTTGTGCTAACAGTACAATCTGGTCAGCTAACTTGCTAAGAGATCATCTTTCGTATGTAAATTCTTGAAACTGGTTAAAACATGTGGAGAACTGTAGTCACCAAGGGAGTTTAAGGAGACCAGATCTGGGAAACCTTGAGAACTTGTCTGTTAGGATGCTGGGTGCTATGATTCCATCACTTTGGCCTTCTTCATTACTGAGTGCTTACCAGATTAAATCACTAACTCACGGAAAACAAGTTAAAAATTGAGTTAATTTCAGCATGATGATCTGAAAGCTTGGGCTATCTGTAATGGGATGAGAAATATTTCTTAGAATTACTAAAGCTTGAAATAAATCTTAGGTGTATTTTGTAATAGAATTTTCAAACAGCCTTATTTAAAATGGATCTATGTCGGTATATACAGGGCGAGAAACTGGATTCCTGTCTTTCATCCATCTTTTTAGAGACCTCTTAAGAAACAAATAAACAAAGAAACAATTAGATGTTTTCTCATTATAGCATTGTGCTACCATTAAAATAGTTATGGTCGACAAGGCATTTCCATTATTGGTTTCTATTTTCAGCTGCCACTAACTATCTGAAACAATTATTTTTTTAGCTGAAATTTCTCATGCTAGTTCTTAATCCCAGAGGTGGATTGTTTTGTAAAGTTTATAAAATTACTTTTGGCTGTTTTTCTGAAATATCTAAGCATGAAAAATTGGTATGTTTCACCAGTTATTTTATTTGTATTTATATCATAAGTTCTTCTGGACAGGGATTTGGTTTTATGTTTAGTATATTTTATTGCAATAAAATCCAGACTGCAGTTATGATACTATATAAATAAAACCTAGCTTAATTTTTCAAAAGCTTTCTTCAATGATTTGGTAAGTCAAGCATACTTCTCTTTTAAACTTTGGGGGATATGGATTTTGAAAAGTGTTAGATGGTTTATTTACAAAATTCTATGTTATATGCAATCAAGAATAATAGCCTGGGTTCTCAGCTGAAAAGCACTTCATGAAACTCAGTGTGGAACAATAGTTTCCCTACACTTAGGCACTTATCATATTTATTCTCCCTGGGTTAAGACTATTGTCATGTATTCAGCTACCTGCCACTCCCGGTAGTAACTGTGGATTCCTAGTGTGAATGAACCTGTTTGCAAGCAGTGCTGTTGAAGCTCCAGCTGCTACGAGCTGGCCTAAAATATGTTTGAACTTTCCTGGATTTATAGCAGCTGAAAATCTGGTCTTGCGCATGTCTATCAGTCCTCACTCAGAAATCTCATGCATTCACTTCCATTCCTTTCCATTTGGCAGTGGGCCAGTTTTTGCAATCAGAATCTCTCCATGTTCAAAAACTTGACTTCCTGAAGAAGTTTACTTTCTCCAGCCACAGTTTTGCCTGTACACTATTGCTCACTTCTTTATACCTCTACAGATAAACTTTCTATCAATCATCTCCAACACCATGACTTTTCCATCACTCTCAACTTTTTCTTCTGTCTTCTTTTGATTCTGTGAAATGGAACTTGAGACTTTCCAAGCCACTTCCTTCCCCATTCTCATTTTGTTCTCTTTTTTTCTGAACTTGTTTTACTAATAGCATCTTCATTGCTCTTTCTTTTTTTCTCAGTTCTTACAGTTTAATCCCTCTGCTAATACTAAGAGACTGTTAGAGAGCAATCTAATTCTTGGGATGTCTAAAAACATTTTCAGCTTAATAAAAGTATGGCCAGAAGAAACAAATATTCTTCTGCCAATGTTAACTGCTTCTCATTCAAGATGAGATCTATTTCTTTTCTAGAGATATATCATTAGTCTGCTAATAATTACGTGTTCTTTCCTCCAAAAGAGAAAGTCAAAATCTACATATGGAAAGGTAGATTGTTTCAATTGTGTTTCTCCATTGAGTATATCCATTTATTGTAGGACTTCTTTATCTTTTCTTTGCTTTAATTCTCTTTTCCTATGGATCCACAATCACTTGATACATGTCTACATGTCATCCTGTACTAACTTTTAAAATCACTAGCCAGTTTCAAGCACTTTAAAAAGAAATGTGAATCAAAAAGTTAAATCCTCACAACTTCTATGAAAACATAGAAGTTTTAGCTGAGAGGGGAAAAATTCACCACAGCATTTTCTGTGAATGGAAAGGTTGCATTATGGTTCCACAGTGAAAGATACACATAGAAATCTCTTAAAGTCTACTTTGCAGGAAAAGCTTCAATGTGAACACTCTTTTTGACATCATCGTCAATCTACCCTGAAAAGATTCAAATGCTAATAAACATTGAGTCCCATTCCTGTAGATCTTTTTTTCAGCTTGTCAAATGTATTTGAAACTTTTCATTGATAAGATCAGTGCCTTCTTGCAAGTTTAGTAGTAACTGGAGTAGTATGAGCACAACTAGAGTTAGATGATGCTATGTCTGTACAGGGACAGACACATGGATTCCACCCAGCACTAAGATCAAAACCTTCCAGCTCCAGATGATATTGGGAAGAGATAGGAGCATGGAAGTCACTAAGAAGTTCATCACATGGAACTGTTGTACTGTGTGTGACTTGAATGCTTTGAATACAACAGAATGTTAAAAAGAGCTCATCACTAGGTGTGGATGTGCATGTAAGTTTCCCTGGGAGAGTATTCTACATAATATGAGATTGTTTGGGATCCAATTACTTTAATGCCTATTATGCTCACTTTTCATGCAAAACACCTGCTAATAACACAGTAAAAGTATCACTCTCAAGGATGCTTTTGTATTGAGGGTGGAGAATATATATATATTTATGAGATGTAGACCCCTTTTCATGTGATAGTGTTCCACAAGGACTATACTCATCTTTATTCACTCTGCAGGCTAATTCAGTAGCACTTATACAGCATTAAGGCTTCTTCAGAGGAGCCAGCAGTAGACATCTTTAACACACAGATTTTCAAAGGCATTTATGCACCTTTGTGGTTACAATCACCATTCAAAAAACATTATCCAAATCTTTTTTCATAATTAATTCATTTCTGAATGCGTTTAATGCAATACTGTGATGTTGTCATGCTGCATTGCTGGTGAATACCACTTTTGCTAATATTCTTTATTACAGTAGCATGGATCAAACTTCTGAAGGCTTACCAATGTGAGGGAAAATATGGCATAGATAGTGTGGAATAGCTATTCAACAAAGGCTATTATTTTTTACCTTTTTCTGTGGATTTTAGAAGTGGATTACCCTAATCTGCCAAAAGGCACCTTTGCTGTGGAATAATAAGGTCCAAATAAGGAGTTATTGCTATTACACTCTAAATTTATACTGTGGTCATTTTGTATTAACTTCTCCAACGTCCTTATGTACGTAAGCCCTGTAAAGCAACACAATAGTGGTAGCATACCTCTCTTTTTATGGATAGCTGTGTAATTGTGATTTGGGAAGATGAATTTAAATTAAATAGATTTGGAAGTATGTTTCAAAATTACAGATAAATAGATGTTAAATACAGTGCTTTAAAATTACCACTTCTAAAATATAATCAGTAATTCGCCATTGGTATTATAAGAAAGTAAATACTACTTCAGCTAAGCAAAGAGCAGAAAAAAACCCTCACTTCCTTTTAAAGTGCTCTGTGACTATAACAAGTGTCAGAAAGCATCAGTGTTTGTGTAGCAGGAGTTTTGAAATAGATTTCCAGCTAGAGTATGCAATTTAGGTTCTTGTTTCTACTTTATACTTTTTTTCTTTCAGTCCCCCTCACCTAAATTGCTGCCTTTCCTTCCACCACTCATTTGCTATGACCAGGATTTTAATAGCAAGAGAACTATGACTGCACTGTTTTCTGATTACCTGAAACTGAGATCATGGCTAGTACCTAATAAATCTCCCCTCTCATTGCTAGTCTTGTGTGGCCACATGGCAGCTTAGAACATCTTAATCAAAATACATAAAAGATAAAAGAACACAGAACTTTTCAGCAAGGTTCACTACAAGGAAGGCCTTTGGCTACTTGCTGTTTTCCGAGTCAGCAGAGCTAAGAGCTTATTGGCTTTCCTGTTCTTGAAGAAGGTGCCCAGAAAAGGGAGGGCGCATGCCAGAAGCAGTGGGAATAAAAAAAATGGTCTGAAGCAGAGCTGGGGGGTTGGATGCTGAAGGACAAACGAAACTGGAGAAAGCAAAGGGCAGCAGGATAAAACAGGACGTTAGCACTTAACTAAACTAAACTACCACATATATGGTAATTTCTGTTATTTGGACTTTCTGAATGGAGAGACTTTTTTCCAAAGAAATATATAAACTGCATTTTAGGGATGTATAAAGTCATTTAAAACCTAATGTAAATGTTTATTGCATAATTTCATGTGGGCATACTGGGATGAGGTTCAGATATTTGGCAGACAGGTATAAAGACATGCTTACACAAAACTTCTTCTGAATATTTCAACAGTAGATTCTGCACAGAATGTTGCATGCCTATGTGAGTGTGGGTCTTCAAATACTAACCAAAAAGTTCCCACTGGACATGCTGAGGCAGGAATTATTAACTTATTTTCCTGCTTGCTAGTGTTCTAATTGTTTTCAGATATTTTCACATTACTACATTATGTTCTCATTGTGTTTTCATATTTTGAGTGTATGTTTCCATGTTTTGTGTATTTTTTTGGTGATTATGATGAGCATTGAACTTCTTTTATGAACATGCTTTCATGAGGTAGAGACCATTAATAAATAATGTTGTAACTCAATCCTGATACCACCTAAAATATAACAAGGCAAAAAGGTCTTTCTTTGGTGTGCACTCTCTCAAATTAGTCTACATCTGTGCATGTTTTTATGTATATGGAAGTAAGTTGGGACTCCTTGTTTCTGTTTAGTCTGGATTAAACAAATTTCCTGCATCATATTTTGTAAATACTACCAATCTCATTACATCATTCATGGTTAAACAATTGGATACATGTGTATCTACACTGCATTCTGCATATACTGCAGTCATTAGGGAGATAGCACAAAATAGAACAGATTAAGAAAGCTTTTTCATTAAAATCTCAAGAGTGGAAATTTAGACATAATTACATTGTGTATGATCAGTAGCTCATAACCATATCATTTTACTATGGACTAAATTTTGAAGTGAAGACAAATCAGAGCTATTGTTAATTTATGAAGGAAATATGAAGTCAGCAGATCCATACAAGTACACACTGATAAGCAGAATAGCTAGTTTTCATCCATAAGTAAAGAGAGGAAAGCATTGTTGTACTCCAAAATCAACAAAACTATTAGTTTGGATAAAACCTCTACTCCTTTCTCTGATTACAGGAAGGGACAGACAATTGAATTCATTTTCAGTCCTCTTTAGAAGTGAAAAACAATATATACTTTCTGCATGCTTAAGAAAATCTTCTTGCAAATAACTAAATAAGTTAGTCTTGAACCATGACATGCAATCTTTTATCAAAAGTGTTTTGAGGCAGGTAAAGGAACTACAACTGTACAATGAAAAATCTGTCATACTTTGTAATCTGAGACTGTTTTCTAACTAAAAAAAATGTACTAGAGAGATTACCCTTCTGTTGCCTTTAAAAAACTAAGTTAGAACTGATTTCCTAAAACACACAGCAGAAGAGAGTGATCCAGTCAGTCTCCTCCCAGAAACCCTGTCTGAAAATCCTGGCTCTACAGTCAAAACTTAGCAAGAGGTGGACAGGACCACATACAATGGAAAACTACCCAAAAGCATCGTGACATTTATTGTACCTAAGAGAATGCATAACCTCTATCTGAACCCCATTGAAAGGGAAAAAATACTCTTTGCAATAATATGAATGAAGTTTCCCAAACATCAGGGTATATAGAGATGCAATTGAAGCCAACAAAACATCCCATGAAAAAGTGCATTTAATACTTCAGTTCAGGCCTCTTTTCCCATTTGTATTCTAATTTTACAACATGAAGAGTAGATGCCAATAGACGTAGGAGTGAACAAGGTCATTCATTAAATGTATTATAGAATCATCATAGAATGGCTTGGGTTGGAAGGGACCTTAAAGATCATCTAGTTCTGATCCCTTTGCCATGGACAGTGATGCCGCCCACTAGATGAACATCTTATGTTCACATAAGAATGGGATATCTTTTCTGGTAAAGGAAATTAAGACTTATTAGGAAAATTGTATTGTAAAGGTAGTTATTGTGCCTCTGTCTACAGAACTGTCTGAAGGTTTAAAAAGTTATACTTTGTAGTAAAACTTTTTAAAGATGCCTGAAGCTTTTTATATCATGTAAGCATTATATATATGTCTAGCTCAAAGTTTCCCTTACCATCACCAAAGCAGAGCATTGAGTGTGAGTTTGTTGCTAGCCTACACCTAGCCTCAATTTTAGCCTACATTACCCTCATTTCAATAGCTTATGGTCAAACTCTGCAGTCAGTCAGAGAAAGCCCCAAGCCCCTTTCTACCACAGCATCCTTCTCTTGGCAGTTCCCCTGCGCCCATGCTGCTAACTCTGCCCGCAGCAATCTTCTGACCGTTCTACATCTTGAGAAAGATAGACTGAATAATTACAAACTTCCCAAATGTTGCAGCATCTCATAGAATTTGATTGCAAAGTTGTAGATCAAGGCAAATTAAAGCACATCTTATATAAATTCCTAAATTATGAGTTTTATAATGGAAAGAGAAAATGACCTTCAAATCTGTCATTCCAAATCTGTTGTGCTAAGAAACATGTAATATTCATCCTTTACCTGTACTGTCTCACAAGACAGCAAACAAATATATAATTTGCTACCACCACCTGTACAGACTTGAGCTGATATTGTCCTACAGTCTTAGGAGACATCTCCTTCACTTCGTCTTACTTCTGTGAATTAAATTAGCAAAATAATATAATTTCACATTGTCTAACACAGCAACATACATTAGCACTCCAAAATACCTCCTTTATTTAAGGGAAATTTAGGAATAAAAGAAGCATAAAGATTAGATAAGTCTTTACCTGAAGGACCACATCTTAGTGTCAAAAAGGACTGCTCATTCTCAGTTATCAACCAGGGTTGCAGGACCATAGCAATTCCAGGCTATAAATACAGTATCATCCAAATGATACATTTTCACTTTATCCTGTACTGCAGTCTCTTTCTGGTCTATATTCTGTAACAGCTCCAGTGATATTAACACTTGCCTTGGAACTAGGTTTCATAGCTTATGGATAGCTACAGCATTTAAGTTTTACTAAACAGGCTGGATTTTCACTATTCTTGGCAACTTTATGTCTTGCTCCTATATCTCTGTTTGTGTTTTATTTTTATGTTGGCATCAGAAAATACCTTGTATTCTGAGTAAGTTACTGAAATCAAAATATCAGAAATACTATGAAGGAATATTAAAAGCCTCTGTGATTTACAAGCCTGCATTGAAAAGGATGTAGGGCATTTTTGTA
>VXAL01014428.1:48226-79598 GCA_013399475.1 Chauna torquata | reverse complement strand
AAAAAAAAAAAAGCATGTCTGGAAAATAGCCAACATAGCAGTGGAATGAACAGGAAAAGTAATTCCTAAATGCATAAAGATACCCAATTTCTGAGGAATATAGTAATCCCTGAAGGTATCCTGTGCAGCCCGAATGCTTTGTAGTCAAAGGGGTTTCCTTTCTGGCATTATTCACTGTACCTTGATGTTGAAAAGACTTTTCCTTTGATTATAGGGACACAAAGGGAGATCTGTTCCATGTTGCCCTTTGATACAGCTTCAAGCTTCTTTCGGTCAGAAAGCAGTCTGCAGAGTACCTTGCTGAGTGGTTTCTTGTGTGATACATCCCATTTCCATCCAGAGAGTTGGTGCCGAGGGGTTCTAGGTTACCCAACAACACTATGAACCCAGCCTCCCAGCACCTTGTACACAGTGTCATGCAGATGCTTTGGCTTGCTTTTACTCTGTCTCCCAGCAGCCAGCATGCCAGTTGAACTGTTTGGAAAAGAAAACATTATTGTCCACAACTAATACGCAAAAATCCACACAAATAGAGAAATGAGGCTTAATGTGAATGCAAACCATTCAGTGTGCTACGTGGCTCCCTCACCCCTTCCCTCTTCATCTTGTCTCACCTGTGTCCCTTCCTAATCTCAATTGTCTAGCCTGAGATTTTAATGCCGACATGGAGAAGAGAGGCAAGATATCTTTCCCACATCAGGTGCTAGGTAGCTTGATCTGTGGGAATGTCTCAAAATCAAGTAATCAAATGTAGCCAGCATGGGTTTATGAAGGGCAGGTCCTGCCTGACTAACCTGATCTCCTTTTATGACAAGCTGTCCTGGTTGGTAGATGAGAGAAAGGCTGTGGATGTTGTTTACCTGGATTTTAGTAAAGCATTTGACACTATTTCCCACAGTATTCTCCTGGAGAAATTGACTAACTGCTCATGGCTTGGACAGGCATACAGTTTGCTGGGTGAAGAGCTGGCTGGATGGCCAGGCTCCAAGAGTCATAGCAATCCAGTTGGCGGCTGGTCACCAGTGGCATTCCCCAGGGCTCCATACTGGGGCTGGTTTTGTTTAAAATTTTTAGCAATGATCTGGATGAGGGGATCGAGTGTACCCTCAATAAGTTTGCGGATGATGCAAAGTTAGGCAGGACTGTTTTCTTGAGGGTAGGGAAGGCTTTGCAGAGGGATCTGGATAGGCTAGATCAATGTGCTGCATCCAATTGTATGGCATTCAACATGGGTAAGTGCTGAGTCCCACACTTGGGCCCAAACAACCCCACACAGCCACTAGGGAATGGTGGCTGGAAAATTGCCTGGCAGAGAAGGACCTGGGGGTGCTGAACATGATTCAGCAGTGTGCCCAGGAGGCCAAGAAGGACAATGGCTTCCTGGCCTGCATCAGAAATAGTGTGGCCAGCAGAACTAGGGAAATGATTGTCCCTCTGTACTCAGCATGGGTGAGATCACACCTCAAGTACCATGTTCAGTTTTGGGTCCCTCACAGCAAGAAGGGTATTGAGATGTTCGAGCACATGCAGGGAAGAACAACTAAGCTAGTGAAGGGACTAGAAAACAAGACTTACAAGGAGTAGCTGAGGGACCTGGGTTTGTTTAGTCTGGAGAAAAGGAGGCTGAGGGGAGATCTCATTGCTCTCTATGACTATCTGAAAGGAGGTTGCAGACAAGAGGATGTCAGTCTCTTTTCTCAGGTGACAAGTGATAGGATGCAAGGAAATGGTCTCAAGTTCCACAAAGGGAGGTTTAGATTGAATTTTAGGAAGAATTTCCAAATGGAGAGGGTGGTCAAGCATTGGAACGGGCTGCCCGGGGAAGTGGTGGAGTCCACATCACTGGAGGTGTTTAAGAGACTTGTGGATGCGGCATTAAGGGACATGGTTTAGTGATGTGACTCAGTAGGCCAGGCTGATAATTGAACTTGATGATCTTGAATGATTCATGATTCCATAAACACACTTGAAAGAGGTAAGGGTGGTTCTGGGATGGCACTATGGTACTTGGTGGGCCAGCTTGAACATAGCAACCAGATTCTACCAACCTATCTTCTATGTCTTTCATGGGAATTTACACGGACCTTGACAGAGAGTAGTAAGACAACTTTGGAAACTGAAGAATATTTCCTATAGAAATCTCTCCAACCCAGTAGTAATATTTTGGGTGTCACTGTGGTGCGGTTTGTGCTGTTTCAGGCAAAAACTGATGCTGGGCTTCTGTGGAGGGCTATGGCGTCTTGAGTTGGGTCACCTGACTTTTTGCCTCAGGGCTACCAATATTCTAGCCGGCTCTCCATTAGGTGCCCCATTTCCACAATGTCCACATGGTTCAGGAGAGAAACCAAATGTCTTGGAGTGTTCCAAGACCACAGGACACCAGATCTCTGGGGACTGCCTAGAGAATCAGATATTTGCTTTCACCTTCCTTCCATAAGGGAGTTGTGTACTGGACATTAGTAAAATATTTTTGGTTTTTGCTAAGCAAAAGGTTTATGTTACTTGCCTCCTGAAATGATGCCTTTGTGTTTAAAAACCATTTTGCCTCACATCAGCACATACTCAAATCATTGGAGGTTTCTCCTGCTTGTTTGTGCCCTCCATTGGTAATGACTTTGAGACAACAATCACATGGGTGGTACCCACAAGCTCCTCAAGTATGCCTTAAGCTTAGTGGAGGAGGCACAGTCCTGTTCTTTGCGGGCTTTTAGGTGTCTGGGTCTAAAGGACAAGCTTGTGCCCTTTCTGGGCTGCCTATAACTGGTTCAAAGGCCCTGGGGAAAATTATGGGAAAAGCCATAGCTCACAAGAGAGATCTCTTGGTAAATTTGGTCCCCTTTTGCTATAAACACAGAAGATTATGACACAGAATCAGGTAACTCCCTTTTTAGCCTGATATATTGAGATCATAGTGTGATGGTGCAGCCAAGTGAGGACAACACTAGAAATATTTTATTAGGCACCAGCAAAGGGTAGGGTAGGAAAATGATTCTGATGAAGTATGCAATGTGGCTGTACCTGGATCAACTGGGGGCAATTTTAGGGCCCTTATTTTCAATGTTTCCAGGCATTTAGGCATGAAATTTCATTTCCAGGTTTATCTCTAATGTGATCTCACAGACAGGAAAACCTGCTACAGATGGGGAACAAGTACAAAATTCATTCGAGAACCAGAGCGAGCTGTACGTTTGTTTGTTTATTTATTTATTTATTTATTCAGGTCAGGTCGTGTCTGTGTTACATTCTCTTTATTTTCTATAATTTCTTTCTTTTCTTACCAGAGATACAACAGTGCAGAGTCAAGGTTTGTATAATGCTGAGAATACAGGAATTTGCAGTGGGTGTTTCAGAAACCACATGTTAACACTAGCCTAGGACAAGCTGTTGCTATAATGTAAGAGCCTTAATCTCCTACTGATGCTTATAGTTTACTTTTGTAAATGGGCAGCACCTCGTAAAAGTACTCTCAGATCTGTAACACCTATTATGCCAGGGTCACCTTACCCTCAAACTCCATTGTTTTTTTTTTTAAAGAGTGGAAGGGGGAAGAGAAAGAAAGAAACAGAGTTATTAGCAAGTCACAGTCTGTCACATCAGTCCACTTGTAAGCAATTAGTATTGAAAGAGTTGGGAAAGGCTTAGCTGTGACACAAATCAGGATTATCACACTAAATTCAGCAGAGTTGCACAGACAAAACAGCAGTGTGGAAGAGAGGACAAGTACACAAGTATTACCTGAATGTAAAGACATTATATGAAATCTTTTATGAAAATGCTGGAGAAAATGCATAACAGCAGCTAATTAATGTGAAAAGCTAATCTCCATAATGTTTAGAGTTAAATATCAATGTGTGTTATATGATCAGTGGTATAACTACAATTGATCTCAAGATAGTTGAAATTTGTCCTATTCCAAGAAGTTTCACTAAACTATGGTCCACTTTTAAATCAGTAATACAGACGTGGCCTTGGCCCTGATTCCCCGCCCCATGTGGTTCATGTTCACAACTTCTACAGAAGGCAATACAGAACTGTAATTTGGGTAAATGAACAGCCACATTTAGCACCTCTGTGCATTTTAATCAGCTGAAACTGCCACCTGCCTTGTGCATTTGGACAGAAAAGAGTTCTTAGCCAGAAAAAAGTATCAGATCAAGCCAGGAAGTATTATCATTTATAAAATTATTTTTACTTCTATAGGAACTGGAGATAAACAGTAACTGAATTCTCTGATTCATAGGATTCAAGATTTTTGCACTGCAAATACAATAAAAAGTAAAAAAAAAGAACACATCTTATGAAAAAATATTTTGTTTTAATAAATTCAAAATCATTCATTCAGGCTTTGACATTTTATATTTTTTGATACAACATACTGGAAGTGGAAAGTAGAAATACTCTCTCTCAACTGTCCCAGTCAGAAAATTTCAACCATATTAGAGGACATGTGACCACTTTATTCAAAATTGTCCCCTGTTAAGTTCAACATATTTTTGCAATAAACATTTTATTTGAAAATGACTAATCCACTGAAAGAGAAATGTAGATTGAGATATCATGTAAATCAATACTTAAAGCTAAAGAAAACATGAGAAAGCAAATAGTGTAAGCATCAGTAAAATCAGAATGACTTGTGTTTGACATACAAGCGGGTGAAATAAAATGCTTTTTGTTTTGATTTTCCCCTTGATATTCCTGCCAGGGTAGTGTACTGTGGTATTAGACATCTAGGTTAAACTCTAGAGCTTACTGGATTTGATCAAGGCTTTTTCTGTCATTTTAATCTTTTAAAAACACCACCAAACAGATATGGCAAAAGATTACAGACCTAGTTCATCTGTTATAGTCTATCCTCTTTCGTTAAGATATCCTTATGCTTCAAAAGTTGAGCAAATACATCTCAGAACTTAAAAAAATTAATCTTATGGTATTTCTAATTGTGATTTTTGATGTCCAACTAAAGAAATTATAAATCACAGAATTATACTTGGCCAATCTGATCCAATCACAAGGCCCACTTTAATTTTCAATAGAGATGTTAAACTCTTGCTCCTCTTAGAAACAGCATGTGCCAGCTTCAGGCAGAGATTTGAAAACTGGCACTGATCCAGGAACAAAGAGGAACTTGAAATGGAGCTGCCACTGAAATACATGCACAGCTTCTTCAGACGAGATGTCAGCAGCACTTGTTCTTATGTCTGATAATGAAGTTTTATTTTTCTCAAATGATGAATTACAGGACACATACACATAAGGCATTTAACTCTTCCACAATAGGCAGGTACTTGAAGCTGCCAGTGGAAAGAAAGCATTTAACTCAATGCATAGCAGTACTATTGGTAAACCACAACTTCTTAAATAGCCACTATAATTTAAATGAAGTAGAAGCCTAGCTTATAAATTCACACTATGACCCATACTTTACGGTCCTTTTATATCTCTTGGGTCTGGATCACAATGAAACTTTCTCAGTCTAAAGCAATTTAATGCAAACATTCCTGGAGCAGGCTATAAAATGTGATTTTTGAAGTCAGTCTTTTATGGGTATTTTGGATTAATATTGTATACCCCGTTGAAAAAAAGGATGACGAATGTAGACATTACGACATATGTGTGGGGTTTAGCTGAGTCTGTATTTGCACATGAATATTAACCCTGGTAATTGAGAAAACCTGTCTCTCCACACATCTTGTTCATTTCCACAAAAAGCATGTGCATAGATTTAAGAGAGAATTAGTGCCTTGCCTTACTTAATTACAAATTTTCTGGCTATGAGACTCCCCATGCTAGCTTCTCTTTGAGGGCAGTGGACTCAACAGATGCCATGTTACACCTACTAGATGGGGATAATTCTACTTGCTACTAAGCACTAACAATAACACATGGAGATCTAAGTTGTGAATCAAGTTCAGCAGACAGCATGGTTTCCATTTCTTAAGCATTTTGCAGAAAAACTAAAAAGCACCATCAAAGATGTTCACAAGTGGTATCATTGCAAATGTTTACAAAACATGATAGGAATGGTAAAATATGTGCTTAAAAAATATACATGTTGAGATCTTGAGAGAAAGGCATGCAAACACATGGCGTTGAGAGGTAGACTTGTTTTTTTGCATGATGCACCAAGAAATTGCTTTTTTAAACAGTAATGGTAAATTCATAATTAACAGCATTTTTACAAGTCCCTGGCACATGAATGAATTACCATGAAATAAGCCAAGCTAAGTTTATGTCCTGGCTTTCTTCTAAGTAACTTGCATTTGTGAGCCTGTTTATACAATTTTGAGAGTATAAACTAGAATAAGTAGCATATTACAAGCAAACATATTCCTGCCCACTGTGCTTTCTTAGGGCAGACGAAGCACAAATGTTGCCACACTCTACTGTGTATCTCCAAAAAAGTGAGGGGCAGCTGCACTCTGTCACAGCTTCAGGTGCAGCAATGCACTAGAAAAAGTTTCTATTTCAAAATCTTTGGAAGAACCAACTCAATGAACAGCAGAAATAAATGAAGCTTATGAGGAAACATAATATTATTCAATGACCTGACACCAGGTCTCTACAGCTTCTGGTTACAGACAAATTCTTATTTTGATTTTCTGTACTGCTTCCTCAATACACTAATAATCTTATCACTCCATTTACTCTTCACAGCAGGTCTGCAATTCTTGGTTGGTTTTCTGCTGCAACTTAACCTGCTTATATGTGGCTCAGACATTTACTAGAAATCAGAATGTGCCATTTAAAGAATGCAGACCCACTTCAGGGCTGGTGTGCTATGTCAAATCAGGCATAATTAACTCCAAGGACTCCTTACTTTCATTTGAGAGGCACACTGAGCAAGGCAATATTTAAGCAGGTAGGGCTCTCTCTGGTAGGATTTTGGCTCCCTGACAATCGATGTGTGAACATACTTGCCTTATCTTACTCAACAGAACCTTCTCTGATTCTACGAATGAATTTGTTGTGCTCTGCTGTTGGTGTTTTGCTGGCCATTGTCTAGGGGGGTTGGAAATGTTCTTCTCCCTCAAAACCACAGATCAGCTTGAGATTATTATTTTGTCTTTCCCCTAGCAGAGGTGACATGCACAAATTAGGTTCAGACTGTTGTTTGATACCTGTCTGATTTATGGGATGAAACTGAGAGTGCTTATTGGTGTATTTTCTTCTGAAAAGGATGAGGAAAGATTTAGAATTTCTCAAATTTGGTAAAGACAAGAGGCAAGATTATTTTCTTCTACCATTTTTGTCCTTCTTTGAAAGGGAGGTACTAACAGATCTGGAACTGGATTTGGAAGAGAGACTACTGGCAGACTCAGGCAACAGAAAGAGGTGAGCAGAAAAGGTATCAGCCCACTGTGTGTTACTGCCAGATGATTCCCAAGTGTACCATGTTTATGACCCAGTTATACTGTTTTTTTCAGCTGTTGTTGCTTTTCTATGTCTGTAACACGATGGTAGTGCAGTAGATATACTAAGGAATAGTCCTTTCTGGTCAGATTCAGACACTCTGAAGAGTGCCGTTATACTACAAAGTGCTGATCTCATGAGCTGGAGCAGGCATATTGCATTAGACAGTACATCCACCCTAAACCTCCTCAGTAAATCTGTGCTTGACATATCTCTTTACACTGAACTTGAACATAAACATCATATTCTGAATCATTCATTTAGGCATAAAAGCTTAAATGTATACATTGATTATACGAACGTACGCCCTAGCTAGATAAAAACCGTAAAGGATAGAAACAGTCACATTCAGGTTGTAATGTACTCTTTAACTGATGAGGTTAATGCAAAGGGTCCATTATATGTAGATAATTCCATAATTTTTCACTATAGCTTTACCTTTATAATATCACTGGGCAGTGGCCACAATAAAAATATTTAATGCTACAAATTGCTAGTTGATATGGTTGTGGCAGTCATTGTATTCCTGTTTGACTAAGTCCTACTTATATGTGCAACACTTTAAAATACGTAGGATCTTAACAGCAGATTTGAAAGGCTGTTGGTAAAATTCTTCATCCCCCTACAGTCAACAGCTAAAGACCAATTGACTTCAATTGGAAAAGAGTAATTCATTTCCTCTAACAGAGGGTCAGACCCTTCACAGACTTGAATGCCTTTTGTATGGTAGATCATGGGAGTTGAGGCTGCAAGTACTCTGCAGAATAGGACCCTAACTGTGAATATAACATGGCTTCCTCCAGTGCTACCATAAGATTATTTATTTTAGTCCCCCAAACCTTTAAAAAAGTGTTGATGTCATATATTATGAATAAAATAAAATCTATGTATAGGCAACCTTACAACTTAATAGCTCAGCAGGATGTAAAACCCCATTCACCACAGTTTGCTTGAATGAATCAACCTATTTCCTGAGTGAAGTTATAATAGCACTAAATGTTTTTAATAATGTCTGAAGAGAGCTAGTTCCAAACTGTGTTTAGATTTAAATATAATATTTTGAGTCTGAAAGAAATGGGTAATTATAAACATGTCTCATCTGTCAAAGACACAAAATAGACAAGAAGTTATTTGGTACCATAGGAGAAAAGATTCCAACAACTTGCAAAAAATGATAAGAATTAAAATAGTCTAGAAAATTTTAATAAAGACTAATTTTATGTATAAACTCTGTGATTTGACTTGTTAATTTTCTGGTTTACAGATCAAGTAATATGCAGGGTTGAGCAAAATTGTAAAGACTTTTGAAAAACATTTGCAATTTTATTTGACAAATTCATCCCTGAAAAACTCGCTTTCAATGAAATTCATGCAGTGAAGCCTCTGCACTAAAAGTAAGTGAATGTTTTTCTCCATTTGTTTGCAAATCTATTGCGGTTCAAGGAGAGACCTAATTTCATTTGCTGTATTATTGCTTTTTTAAGCCATGTTAACATGGCTTACATTCATTTCAGGTATTTCAGCGCTGTGTCCATTCAGAATTTGCTATTCAGCCAGAGGCTTTAAAGGACACCCAAGGTCTCAACAACATCTCTGTGGTACAGATTCCGTTCACAGTAGATAGTTTTAGGCTGACACAAGGTTTGCTATGCCCAAAGGCCTGTGGTTCAGATACACTCCTGTTTGCTCAGCTGATGAGGTCAGAACACTTCTATCAGTAATGAAATGATTCTCTCTTGTGTAACTTACCTCTACAACAATGCACCATGAATGATACAGTTGAAGGAATATAACTATATTACTTACTAACGCTGAAGCCTTCAGTGTAGGATTCGTGAAATTAAGTGAGATATACAGAAATCTTATTAGCAAGAGTAAGATGTAGGTCACGCTACAGGGTTGTTCTAGGGAAAGATTAATGAGTAGTTCGATTCTGGTACCTAGATATATAAAGATCACTACAGAGCTTTTGTCTGCCTCAATCCCAGAGTCTGTCTAGTCTTTAAGTGATTAATTGGCAACCATTTTTTGTTCTGATACAAATTCAATGGACTAAACCCACAGTGGTACCAAAGCTGAGCTGGGCATATCCAGGCTGAGTGTCAGGAGGAGACAAAAGTCTCCTCTGCTGTCTGCTCAAATCTGTTGTTGCTTTCTGGTTGTCCATTCTGTATTAGCCCAGGGACTCCCTTAACTTGCGTGGGCTCATGAAGGCTCCCTAGTCTATTGCATGAATGGAAATTCCTGAAACGTGCAGCTCCATGACTTGCCCTTGCACTTGCCCAGCTAGGCCACTCGGCTGGGCAGGTATGTGAAACAGTTCCACTCATGGGAATGTCCTGCTCATCTGAAGCAGCTTGAAGATCAGCAGAAAGGGCTTTCAGATTTATCCCACGACAGGCATTGAAGTACTGTTTGGGTCAGGGCTGTCACAGCCCTGGTGCTGGGCTCCCGTATTTTGTAGGGCAATAAAAACATCTGATTTCAGTGGAA
Source organism: Chauna torquata (assembly GCA_013399475.1). NCBI lineage: Eukaryota > Metazoa > Chordata > Aves > Anseriformes > Anhimidae > Chauna > Chauna torquata. Next base: position 69,695 of record VXAL01014428.1, on the reverse strand, counting down.
ATTCTCTTCTTTCACCTCTGACTTTTCATCTCAGTAGTGGATACTGTCAGTGAATAGGAACTGAGAACTAGAGGCATGGTGGTGCTGAGGAATGAAGCTGGGAAAGCCAGAGGTTTCGCTAGCAGTGACATAAGGCAAGGACTACAAAGGCCTACAACAGAACATATTGCTATATTGAACTTTGGTTAAATTGTAAGACTACAGCTTAATTATGACTTTAATTATAATCTTAATATAGGTCACATTCACATTCTTTATCTATGTGTATCATTTATGCGTAAACCGGCAGGCATTTTCTAGTAAATGCAGTTTCTATAGATCCATGTAAAGAGATAAGAATGCAGATGCTACCAGATACTCTACTATAAAGGCCCACATTATACGGAAGTTCAAACCAATCACAAACTGCACAACACTTGAATACATAACTCTGGGATGTGAAGTGGAGACAGGTAGGCAGCAGTGGCAAAAATGTTGAACCTGCGCAACTCACAAAGGAGGGACCACCTGGAAGTGAGCTTTTGCATTCAGCAGAACCTCTTCCAGAAGATGGCGTTCATGGCCACTGAGATTTCATTGACTTCTAAGTGCAGCTATCAAGCATACTTTCTGTCATTTTTGTCTGAGCTGTAATGTGACTGCTGGACACATCACTTTTATTGTGCTTGGATCCTTTGCTGAGTTCCATGGCTGCAGCCCCCCTCACCTGCAAATGATTTGCCTCTTGTTCTCCATTGAGCAATCCCAAGTAGACTTAGAAACTTGCTCACTTTAGTGGTCATTATACAATTTTCAGTGTACCTTAAAGAGCCTTTTTTGAATAGATGTGGAGCAAACAGAGGGCTCTGAACAGTTATTTCTTGGTTTGCCACTTTTCCTTTAGTAGTTTATGTGATCAAATCTCTGTCAGTGAACAGTCCCAGGTAATAACAGAGTTTATTAATCATTGTAATATATTAATCATATATTTAAATTTTATAGGATGCTAAACAAAAAGCCAGCCTCCATAAATCAGGCTTTGCAAGAATATTTCAGGGCATACACAAGCCTTAGCGGAAAAACACGTTCTTTATATTCAGATTCTTTGATTCAAAGTACTATTTAATCAAATCATCCAAGGCTAGAAACACCTTTTTCTGTCCCCTTGATCATCTAGGATAATACATCTCCATATAAATTCACCAATGGACCAAAATTCAATATGTCATGGAGCCTAAAATCAGTATTAAGAAAAAGCCTGTTGAACATTATGGTCTATATGATTATTACTATTTTTTTTTTCCCAGGGAGTGTGGGGGGGTGTAAGGGGGCAAGGAGGTAGGAAGAGTGCATAGAGTAAACTAAGTTGGAAGGGACTTCCAAACGTCTTCTCCAGAATTTTACTTAAAGTAGACTAGGTTGCTCAGGGTCCTGTCCAATCCAGTTTTGAGTATCTGCAAAGATGGAGATTCCACAGCCCCTCTGGGCCCCTGTTCTGATTACTCTTATGGTAAAATAAGTGTGTCTTTATAGAATGTGAGATTGGATTTTTCCATATTCCAACATGAGCCTGTTGCCTCTTGACTTGTTCTTACGTACCTCCAAGAAGACTTCGTCTCTGTTTTTTTATTCCCTGTCATTAGGTAGTCAAATATAGGGATCAGATCTTCCTTTATCTTTCTCTTTCTAAGGCTGAACCACCCCATTCTCTTTGCTGTCCTTGTATGTCATATGCTCCAGTCTGCTGACTGTCATGGAAGCCCTACTTTGGACTCACTCCAGTACATTGATACGTAACCTCCACAGGGAAGCCCAAAACTGGGCACAGTACTTTGGTAGCAATCTCACAAATGCTGAATAGAGTTGAAGAGTACAGCATATCAGCTGCTCCTCCAGTTTGCCATCATCTGCAAACTTGCTGAGAATGCAACCCATTCCTTTGCCCAGGACATTAACAAATCCATGAAGAAATATTTGCCCTAGTAATGATCACTGAAGGGTGCTATTAGTAGCTGGTTGCCAGCTGGGCTTTGTATTCCTTTACAGCCAGCAGTTCAGATGATTTTCCACCTGCTTTATAATTCCCTTACACAATCTGTATCTCACTAATTTAGCGGTAAGTATACTATAAGAGAACATGTTGAAGGTTTTGCTAAGGTCAGGGTACACAATCTCTACTGTTCTCATCCACTGAATTGGCCACCATAGAAGGAAGCCAATTTGGTCAGGAGCAATTTGACTTTCATAAACACACTCTGGCTGTTTCCAATTGCATGTTTGCCCTTCATCTGCTTATAAATGGTTTCTAGGAGGACTCTGCTCCATAACCTCCCCAGGCACTGAGGTTAAGTTGACTGACCCTGAAGATAGGTACAATGTTTGCTTTTTTCCAGTTACTTGCACAGTCACTATAACCTTTCAAAGGTGATTAAATGCTGTTGTAATGATATGAGCCTGCACTCTCAGCCCGGCTGTTATGAAAACTACTACTAAATTACTAACTGATTATGAAGAGTTTTGAGGAATGGGAATCATACCAATGAATAGAGGAAACATGACGAATTTTATAGACTGTCTACTTGTCAAACTTAATATCCACTCATTAAAAATGAGAACATTTCTTTAGTATGCCTGAATGACTCAGGAGCATCTACCTGTCACAATAAATGAGTAAGCCTGGGTATCAGAAGTTGCATGGCTGTATTAGCCCAGACCGTTGCCCAGTCAAGGGTACTTATTTTGGAAAACTAACACTAATGCAGATCTATTACTAACTCAACTCACTTGAACACAGCTCACATATCTCTCCCTGCCACTTCATTATGACGCATATCCACGCTGTAAGTGCTGATCCAGGAACAAGATTACAATCTCCCCTCATGGAACATTTCGTGTTTAGTTGATGTTTCCTAATACAACTGGGTAAAGAAAGTCCCGAAAACTAGTTATAGATAGAAGCTATATCTTTGTCTTTTCTGTTTAATTTGTCCACTGGGCATTTTACAAGCTTTTGTCCTTTGAAATTGACTTAATGTGTTATGAAAAATTTTCAGCCTCTTGCAGGCTCCAGGGACTGAAACTTCTTATTTAAACAGCAGTGACACTCTGAGGACTGACAAGACCAGTGTATGCTATACCTTAACAAATATAGGCCAGAAAAACAAACACTGTGTATTACAGCAAAAATTGCTTTAAGCCATGCAAAGATATCTAAACTTGTATGACATAGACCTGCAGTCCAGAAGGTATTTGGTTTGTGCCATGGGCCATTGTGATCAGGCAGCTAAAGCTTCTTGAGAGTGGAATCTGACTTCAAAGTACTCCAGACTACAGCTGAAAGATGTACCTGGTTGTAGATTAGGGAGTAATCGGGCTGATATAATTTCAGGTAGATATCACCATGGTTCTCTCTTGTGTGCTGCTGACACAGAAGCTGATGTCACCCACGTTATCTTGTTAGGCTAGACAAAATCAAGATGGCTTTTTTCATTTGCTCAGTTTTGACTTCCAGTCCTCTTCAACCACCTTCCGTTTGGACACCGTTTCTCTTTGTATGAAATCACTTACTTTTGTCCTTTCTTTTAAATAAACCAATTCCAAAAGACCTCTGCCACAATGGATGAGTAGTGAACTGCTTTACCAGGCAGGTGCCTGATTCCCTCTTTGCAGTACTCTAACTAGCCATCAGCCTCATAGTTTATTCACCTGGGAGTGAAATTATTGGCTCATAAAAAAGCTTAGTGCTTTGTTATGTGTTAAATATAATTGTATTTAAAGACCTTGGAAGTTTCAGTTGGCAAAATTAGCTCATCTCATTTCATGTTAACAAATTTTAAAACATTAGTGACATTATGTGGACAAGTTTGATGTTCAGAACTTTCTTCAAAAGTATTCCTAAGTATACCAAAAAAGAAAAAAGTAAAATGAAATTCCTTTTCATTAAAGGCTAGAAATTTACCTTCCTTCCTATCCGATTTCCTTAATGTGACAATACCCTTCAACTGAATTTGTCTATATCAGGTCTTTTTTGCTGACTTCAAGTAAATTAAATAAGACATATTGTTTCTGAATGGCTATGTGTAGGTAACTTTACTCAAATTCTTTGCTTTTTAAGGATTTGTCAATATATTTGTGCAAATATCATTAACATTTAATTAAATTTCAATTTTCAGATGAAAGTTACCTTTTCAGTGAAGTATTTTATCCACAATTCTTGGTGAAATTAAAACAGATCTATACAAAACAAATATTTATAGGAACACACATCCAGGTATAGATAATCAGCGGTTCTAACCTGGCCTGTGGAATTACACTGATTGGCTGGACTTACAGTTTTGCAAGTTTACAACTCACAGATTTACAAATATTTATGTTATTAAAGATGTACATGGGCTTATTAGGACTTACAAAACCATCAAAATGGTTAAAATGATTAAAAACCAACGTAATCCAGAGGACTTTAATAGAAAATCCTGCTTATGGACTATATATGTTTGACTTTATGTTCTTATATGCTTCAGCTCAAGCTGTGTATACTTTCATTTTCCATTGCAAATGATGAACACCAAAATTTTGATATGTATAAAAATTGTACTTGAAAAATAAATCCTGTTTGGAACTTTAAATGCAGTACATCCAAAATTTCATCTTTGTGAAAGCATGAATGTGGAAAAAAAAAAAAAGGGCATAGAAGCCAATATGGATAAAAACAAATGAACTGAGTATTTGGTTAGGCAATTTTGGAAAGACAACCATGAAGGAGTCCTCATGTCTTTTCATAGAAGAGTTAATATATTACTGTAGCCAATATTTCTGACCTGAACTTGTTCAAATAGGATCCACTTCTACCAACAAAATCACTGGAAGTCTTTATATATGAAAAATCAGCAAAACTAATGAGATTTTGTTTACTATACCAAAAGTTGAAGGAAATAAAGCATGTAATTACTACGTTTTATTAAGATCTGATCAGATCTCTTCACTGATTTCATAGGGCAGATCTTCCAAAAAAGCAGCCATTCTGAGCTTTCGTCTTACGTGCATTCTGAAATAGTTAATAATTAAACAAACTAAATAAAGGAGCACATATATTTCACATTTACCAAATCATATGTAGATTGATATAAGAACATAAGAATGTCCATATGGAGTCAGACCACACCTCTGTCAAGGCTAGGATTCTCTCTTCAGCACTTGCCAGTACCAGATGCCTAATGAAAGTACATGAGAGCAGGACAAGTAGATAGGGATATTATATGCTGGGATATTCAGCAGAATACTTTCCAGCCATCTGTGGCTCAGGTAGTTCCTGAACTACATAAATGGTGTCTGCATCTAATTGTCCTAAGCAGATTTTCCTGTCACATTCATCTGAGGCCATGCAAACTTTTCCATCTGCAGTATCTCATAGCAAGTGTCATAGCTTAATTGTGTGTTCTTTGTGGAAGAACCTCTTGTTTGTTCTGGGCCTGCCACCTGCTAATTTTATCTATTGTACCTCAATTGTTTTTTTTTTTTTTTGAAGGCAGAGTGAGTAATCATTTACTAATTCACCTACTAATTCATGCTACTCATGATTTTGCTGATCTTTCTACAGGCTTTCAGGCAAGGGCTCCTTCATCCAAGTGTATTTAATCATGGCTCTTCCCTGTACAGAAGCTGTTCCACACCTTTGATCATCCTTCTCACCTTTCTCTGTATCAAGTTCAACTGTATAAATTCTGAAGGTCGAGGAGTAAGACAGAAGGGAACTGTGCATGCTTAAGATGTGGATGCTGTTTTATGTTTTCTTCTCTATTCCTTTCTAATAATCCCTTACATATGACCTGATTTTCTACTACCTTTTAAAACAGTTAATCTGATCTTTTTGTAGTTTTCCATTGTAATGTAGATTCTCATTCCTGAGAATAAATCTCATTTCAAAAATAGATATTGTATAAGCAAAATTAGGGATTTCCCCCCCATGCATCAATTTACATTTGTCCAAGTTAGTTTTATTTGATTGTTTTTAATCTCCTGACCCTTCATTATATGAGATCCTTCTGAAGTCTTTCACAATTGACTGTCCCCTTTTCTATCTCAAATACGTATAGTGTCATCAGCAAAGTCATTATCCCACTATTTAACTCTTTTAGAGATCATTTATGAATGTGCTGAACAACAAAAACTTCCACTTGGGATTACCCCTCTCACTCCTTAAATTTTAACCAGTTTTTTATCTATGTGAGAATCTGCCTTTGGTAGTTTAGTTTCCTTAACAGCCTTTGGTGAGATGCCAGGTCAAATACCTTTGGGATACATTCTGCCTTTCTCAGTTTCCAGTTAGCATATTTTCTAAAGCACAATAATATGAGTTTAATACAGAACTGGAGTATTCAAACTTTCCTGAGTGACTGAAGACATTAACAACCTTGATCTAAATTATAAAGTATGATTGAGAAAAACTGCAAATTAGTGACTTGCTCTTCTCATTTGTGAGAAAATAAAATCAATAAGTTTATGTTAGTCAAATACAAGAGCTCTCATCGTGAGTTATTTTTAGCTTAACACTTGACAACAGAGAATGTGCTATTGCCAAGCCCATGGGATTGAATGCTATATATTACAATTAAGAAGAGGGGGAAAAAAGGTTTTTTGTAGATATTTCTAATGTTTATATATTTTTATTAACCTCTCGATATGTGCAACACAAAATGATGAAGCATTGTGTTCATGAACTGTTATTTTGCTCCACAGATATACAGATTATATTTATTCTAGGTAGGCGAAATTCAGCTCCAGTGCTGCTCTGCTCTGCGAGGGTTTCCTGGAGCATAGAACCATGTCTTGGAATGCTAAGTCTATATATGGTTTATACTGATACAAAAATTGTACAAATCCAGTTACTAATGGAGTGTATGATTACATAAATATCTTACAAAGAGATTAGAAAAGATGTATACATTAAGAGTGTTAGCTACTACTATAGGTAAATAACTACACAAGTATGCATTTATATCATAGTAAGTTTGAGATAGCCTTAAAGAAGCTACTTTATATTTACAAAATTTGAGAAAGCCAGTACCTTAATGAAAGTGTGTCAAGATCCTCTGTATCTACCTGGGGTAGCAGAGTTTGTATGGGCAGTTAATTTGGAAATAGCTAATGTTTAAAAATCTGTGATGATAAGGTTATAAACCCCAGAATAGTTTGGCCGTACCAAACCAAACTGACCCTGTCTTAAAAAGCTTGGAAAACTATTGCAACTCCTTTGAATTAGCCCAATAATAGTCAGTCTCACCTTGGATGAATCCAGGCTCCATCTATCACATTTTCAAATGCCTGTCTGTCAGTGCCTCTCACACTTTCAAATGTACAGTCTGCTTGTTTGTGTGAAGATTTCAGTGTGTGATTTGCACCAGATTTATGTTTAAAGCTTCACCTCTCCACTCATATGTCAAATCCTAAATTAAGTCTCTTGGTTACTTCAGGGTAACTATGTCTGTGTAGCCATATTGTACATCAGCTAACAGCTTCTCCCTCATCAGATGCCTCAGAAGGAATATTTATTCCTGCCACAAACTGTTTCTTTGAACTCTGTGTGTGAGTCCCCAGCCACATGCGGTACCCGGTTTGTCCAGTCTCCCCTCTGCATGGGGAGATGTTCAAGCTCCACAGGCATTTTATCCTTTGTTGAAGAAATGTTGGATAGGTGCCCAGATGGTCTTTTTGTTTATGAATACGAACAAAGTTTATGGGCAGTGTGATAGAAATGACAAATCTGATTGTAATGACAGACAATCCACTACAAGAAGTAAACTAAGTAACTTGTGACTGATGAGGTGAGAATGTTTTCACCAGTTGCAAATTAGTTTGAAAGTTTCAGTGTTGGCGGGGTTTTATCTTAGTATAAATTGAATATAATGGATTTACCCTGGATTAACACCAGGGCATCGCTACTTTTACTTACATATCATAGAAAGGCTGCTGCTAATAATTAATTCAAATGCTGTGCTAATCTAATTCTTTTAAAAGAATTAGAATAGAGAACAGGCTTATTGATGGAGCTAATGCAACAATCATGCATCATTTCTCCTGTGAGACATATGGCTTTTGTAGCCCAGTCAACTTAACGCAGTTTAAGCCTTGCAGTATATCCACATCCTGGAGTCATGTGAGCAGCATCTTCATTTACCAACATGAAGTACAGACTAACCCATGCGGTGTCACGGAAAAGCCTACAAATATAAAATGAAAGTTTCAGAAACTAGAATATAAAGCCATAGTTAATATAAACTTGATTATTCATTATGATATATATCTGACTCAAGATCTTAAAGAACCTGGGTTTCAACTTGATTGGGTTTGTATCCAGTTAAATTCTCTGATGTCCAGTAATCAAATCAGTGACCATTTTTGATTCAGATAAGAATTTTCCATTTCTGTTAATAAAATAAAAAATAATATAGCTTCAGAAATGGGAGGCATGATACACAACATGACACTTAAGGAGTTCAATTTCTTACCTGCACATAAAGGTTTAGTGTTTGCAAGACAAAAGAGGTCTGGACTTAACATTATGAAGGAAAGAGTAAATGAAACCAAACAGGTATCTTGAAAGTATATAACTGAACTAGAAAAAAAGAATTAAGTAAGTAAAATCTTTTGGTTATATGTTATAAACAATTAAAGAAATTGAACTGGTTTAACTTGCTTCATCTCTCAGGCTGCTTTTGTAGCCCATATTATTTTCCTCAAATATTCACTTGAATTTTATTTGTCATCTCAGCTGATAAACATGCACTTGTACTCACTGTACAACCTATGTGTTTTTTTTTTTTTTTTTTTAAATATATGTATATGTGATGAAACAATTGGCACATCTGATTACTGGGAAGTGAAAGGTATGCTATATAGTATTAATACTACTTTTTCCTTATCCTCTCTACCACATAGTCCATGGGATATAGACGGAAAATAATTCTGAAAAATGTTGGCAAGCCTGTACTGTCCTATAGCTGAACTGCTTGGCAGAAAGAATCTCATATACCAGCTTTCCTCCTATAATCTCCATTTATTCTTTTCTTATATGTGTGCTTCTAGTTCAAATAACTGTACAGCCTTATAAAATGGAAGTAAATGTCATATCTAAATGCATTGTTAGTACATTAAATCCTCATTTTAGAAGGGCCCTTAAACACACATCTAACTCTGAGAGCATCTTTCTGTAGATGTGAGTTTTACCGTGAGAAGACTACGCACATCTTGAATAAACAAAGATTCCCAATATAGTGGAAACAATTTGCTCTGCATACGATTAATGCCTTGAAATACATGCAGTTTGATACTCTAAAAGCAAGCAGAAGTGATGACAGCAACAAGAGAGACTGAATTCTGTTTTTAATGCAACAGAGAGCTGAGATAAGCCTTCCCAGCAGCCGAGGTAGAAACCAATAAATATTGTGCCCTGAAGATGCAGCACTCGCCTTGTCTGCTGGAGCAAAAAAAAGAGAGAGATGGCAGCAGCAGTGCAGCTGGCCAGGAGAGGCAGTCAGGGCTCTGCTGGGCTCCCTCAAAAATGCAGCTATTGCCAGCGTGGCTGTTCAGAGGGGCCTGAGCACTAGCTAACCCAACCCTGCTCCCAGCAGCAGGAGTATTCCTCAGCAGAGTTTTCCAGGCTGGCAGAGACTGCAAAGGAATAGGTCTATTTACCACCTCTAGCGGTTTCCTTTCCATCCAGGACTCCAGATGTTTTCCCTTTGGGAATTTTAGATATGCATTTTGCTTGTAATTAGAAAGTATAAAGTCCAATCTGATGCAAAAGTTAAAACAACAACAACAACAACAATAAAAATGTTTCACTGAATATGTAGTTCTAACCAAAGAGAAATGTTCGATAAAGTTGAATTTTTCATGTTGAAACTATTTTTTTTATTTCAGAATTTTCATAATTTATATATATATAATCCCAATAGTAATAATAATAAAAAAAAACCCTTAAACATATATTTTACTTTCCAAATAAGAAAATATTTTCAGAAGTTTTGCTTGTAGAAATTTTTTAGGGCTCATTCTAAATACTGTTTTTTTAAGGGCCCATGTTATATTGTCTCCAAGCCTGTCGTAAACTGAAATCTCTGTGTCACATATGGTGCTTCAAAGAATGTAACTGTCTCAAAAATGTGAATGTTTTTTTACATCAATCTCTTAGAAGACTTGACTTCTAGTCTTAAAATAATCAGTGTAGATGAATCAGAGTTTGCAGGCTTGGGGTTCTGAAACAAGCTAATTAACTACTGATGTTGTCTGCGCCTCACAATTCTGTTGTTTAAAATCATTTGAAACAGATAACCTCAAATGATCTACTTTTTTCTGAACTGCAAACTTCAAAATAATGTGATCACATGAGAGGAATTTAACATAGTCTTTGTAATCCACAAGTCCCATTGCCATTTGATGGTCTTGTTTATTCACTTGTGTAATATTTTCATAATCTACCTCCCTTAATGATGGTGTGTGTTATGATTTGAAATTCAAGAGAATTTAGGATTTGGAATAGGAAATAATTGCTTGTTACTCTGTTGCTAACATCCCTTACATTCATTTTACTAACAATGTAATTCTAGTGATTTATCTTAAGAGTAATGTTCATTAATATTTGTAAATCCATCTTTAACCCTGTGAGTCTGAAGTAAATGAATAAATAAGCATGCTTTGAGGAGTTACACTATCTATTTTGCTCCTATAATTAGTGTGTTCAGCTGGGAGATGTGGAAGAACTATCTAACATCTATGCTAACTCCAGCCAAGTGAATGGAAGTTTTTCCACTCATTCCCACCAGCTTTGGACTCAATCCCTAAATTCTTACAGCTCAGGAGAAGAGCAAAATAGTATGAAGTGGTTTCCACAAATATTGCTTTAACAGAACTTCAAGATTTCTTTTTTAAGCTCAGCTTTGGTGAGGAAAGCGAGAAGAACAAGTAGCATCTGCATGGAGTGCAAGTTGGCAAAAATTCCAGTCTGCCACTTTCCAAATTGTTTTAGAAATGTTTGGCACATCTCTGTCACAAATTACAGCTGATTATAATTTCACAGTATGTGCAAGCAGATGGAGGAGATGAATTGGGGAAAAGTTTCACCCCAGACAAATTAATTATTAGTAAGTATTTTCAGAGCAGAAGTTAAATATTAAAACTGTGGTTTGAAATAAAGAATTATGGGATGTCCAAGTAATCTATAGCTTTGAATCAAATATTTTATGAACAATTTGACACCTGGTTGAATAATTTATGATTTTCATAGATGAGAATATAGCTCATATTAAAAAGAAAATATTGGAAATTCTGAAAAACTGGTCAGTTTTTTCAAGTTATCTGTTAAATCAACAAGCTCATGAGCAGTTAGAAACAGAAAATACTCTTAGCAGGGGTGACTGTGTAGCAGGGGTGTCTGTGGAAATGCTTCAAACATTTTTTTTTCCACTTCTGGGAAGAAAAAACATATTTAATAGGAAGCTTCAGAAACCTGGTTTCCAAGCACTCTATTTTTTATGGGGAATTCATGTTTCAATACATTAAATGTTACCTGTCTACACTTCTAAAAGCTAGGCCAAAGACATATGGGAAGGGAAAGGACATTGGAAATGGCCACCTCAATGAGATAAGGAAGGAACAGAGAAATATGCCAAATACTTCTTTTTCACAAAATGGGTGGCCGAAGGGGTCGGTGACATCCTGCTCTCCCTTTCCAATCCAGGAACTTGTGATCCTGGAGATGAAACAAGTGCTCATAAAAATGCTGGCCAGGAGAAATATTGTGAGGCTTTTTCTGTGGTCATCATGCTCAGTCACACCAACCAGGTAAGCAAAGTATAATCTTCTCTAAACATACATGCAATTCAGCCATTCATAAAGTAATTTCTGCATATATCTTACTAAAAACAAAATACAAACCAAAACAAACAACAACAACAACAAAAGACTTTACTTGGCAAGAAAAATTTGGCATAACTAAATTAAAACTAATATTTGAAATGAACAATCATTATTCAAGTTCTTAAAAATCCGAGGAATATGGTTCTCCTATAAAAGGAAAATACTTGTTTTGAACAGAAAATGAGAAGCAAAATGACAGTTATTTCTCCAAAAGAACAAAACTGAACTTATTTTACTATTTTTCTTGTTCTTGTTTCTTTATTCTTTAAAGAAGAAGTTAACTTTTAAAAGATTAAATATTGTAGTTCCTGTGTAGAGCCTGAAAGTGACTTATTAATATCTAAGTATGTGTGGCATGCACTGAAAGTGAAAATGAACATGTGAAAGATATTGTGTACATCTTGAATTCAATGAAAAAAGACAGTACAGTGCATATCATTATATGCATATATTTAACATTAATCTAGCTCAAGATTTTGCTTATGATGAAATACAGCTTTAAGTATTTTCACTAATTGAATTTCATTTTTTCCAAGTGCTTCTTACAAGCCAAACCGTTTTACAAAGAAAAGTGCTTCTTGGCTGTGCTTTCAATTTTCCCTGGAAAACCTCTTAATCAGCTGATGGTGCTTATGTGGTGTAGGGAATCGAACACAAAGCATATTCAATGACCATCCTCTGAATAGAAGCTTTACTGGATCTTAGAGATTATGTCAAAGACTCACCCTGTTAAATATTTCACGTTTTTTATAGTTCACTATAGGCTGATAGGAGGATGGATAAGTATTGAAATAATCAACAGTAATTCAACCAATCCACACTTTTACTAAATAGGATATTCATCTGTTCCAAGTGTTTAAACATTGTGAAAATGCTAAAAGATATCATCAGGCTCTAGAAAGGAACAATATTATAAATCATTTTGGCCACTGATGCTTTCTAACACACAGAAAAATATTACCATTTCAAAGCATTTGGCAGTTTTGAACTTCATCTTACCAAGAGACCTGTGTAAAATAGATGAGTAATCACCTAATGGTGCATTTAAATGCATTATGTTTGTGTATAATTCTTTGTACTATCAAGCTTAGGCTATATTTTATATTTTTACAATGTTGAACATGATAAAATCCTATATTTGGTTCAGGGTTACTACTTTGACATATATCTAATACATTTTCCTATCCCTAAAATGATAATTCTCAGTGGTAATAACAAAGAATTGTTATATGTACTAAGGAAAAATGTAGCTGGATATGCACAAGGGAGTCATCTGGCTTGGTTTAATAAGGTAGCATTTGCCTTCCTTCCCAGGCAGTGTGATTTGAGTAAGCTTGTTTTGCTTTGCGTTACAACTGCTAGAAGTATACACACGATCAGTTACTGTGCATAAGATGATGAATGATATCTTACAAACAGTGATTTATTAAAACATATTTGCTTTGTTCCTTGTACTTATCTAGCCATACTCAAAAACTCAGCTTCATGAAAATCTGTAAATAAGAAACATAACTTTAGTAAAGAGAAAAAGCATGCTTCAGACCTGCAGCTAAGTTTCTGCAAAGTTTGATTTCTTTTTAGTGCTGCAGAATTTAGAACATTTTGGAGGGTAAGGTTAGTCTAGATAACCACAGGCAAAATGACAGGCTAAAATCACCTGCTCGCACCTTTATCAGTAGAAAGTTTCCTATGAACTTTAGCTCATCCATTTCACCAAATACTCATTTAGTGTGAGGTTTCTGAGTTTGAAAAAGTACAGTTGAGCTATCTGTACATTTTGTGTTTAGTAAGTGGTGGTAATGAAGAAATAAGTTGCCCAATTATTTCGGATTTATATGCAGTTTCAAGTTACTAAAAGTCACGGTGAATATTATTAATGTGCTACCATGTATAAACATTTGGATGTGGGTGAAAACTATTGATGTTGCTTACACTGGAATACGCTGTATCCTTGGCCTTTTACTATGCTATACACTTTTAGTCATACTTGCATATGCATTAGTAAGTGTAACACAAACTAAACAACACCATGACCCACCACAACAGCTATCTTATTGTATAATAAAGCAATCTTTCACCCTAACACTGTCTTTCCCTAGTGGTTATTTCAGAAGATTTTGATTAACCATATATTAATCTTCCCATAATTTGCATAACAAAATCAACACAAAATGAGATACCAGAAATCCATAAGAACAGCTGATAAGCATTTACTTTGTAGTGCTTAGTTCTCCTTTTTTAATATAATTATTCAGAAATATATTGGTGAGATATCAGCAATATGCACATGCAAAACATGTACTTGTGTGTTCATATATACCATGCACAGGTGTCTCACTTTATCTGTTTACGTGCTTATTCACTCTTTATGATTTCCTAATAATTGTCCAGCAAATAAAAAATTGTTAATGGTGTAATATGCAAGTAACTCTAAATTAGGCTATTCAATTAACAGGACTAGTGCATACCAGTTTTTGCCAGTTATCCTATGTTGAGACCAACTTTAATTAACACCTCATAAAACACAGCCTCTTACATTTAATGAGTTTATTATACACAAAGGCTACATGTTTAAGTGGTCTCCACTGTATATAAATTAGATCTGAACTATGAGCTAGATCTGCTAAATACTACAGATTTCATACATGTGGAAATAAAGATGCAAATAACATAACAATAAATTCAAATCTTTGTTACAAACACCCTGGAGAAAACTTTAACAATTCATAACTGTCAACGGGATGGATGATGAAAGTTTTTGTCATGCAAAAGAATACAAATCACTCTGCTGTTGCAAGCATCGCTCTTTTATTTTCTTGGTTGTAGGCACATCATCAACTTTAATGATAAAAGCCTTCCACAAAAATAATTCTTAAGCCTCAGGAACAAACACCTCTTTGGCACCCTGAGAGAATGCTCCACAAACATCATCAATCTCCTTCTGAGTATGATTTACAGCCTTTCCCTTTGGCCGGCTCAAGCTGTCCATGTGCATGCCCCGGCAGCGTCACATTGGGATTCTCCTCCACTTTGTCCTCCAAGCACACATCGCTCAATTGGTATACTCACCACCAGCTTTCCAAACATATCTGGAAAATAGGAGAAGGAAGTTTGAGTACAATCCTTCCACGTGGACATGTCTGAAATGCACAACTCACATGAGGGAAAAAGGGAAGGAATGCATATCTAGATACAAACTAATGGGCCAAGGTCTTATTTCCAGCCAGAATTATTATGTGCAACCAGGAGGAATGTTTACAAAGAAGATGCTAGTCTCTCCCTGACTGCCTGGCTCCTCTAATTTAATTAATTACCTGTGTCTACTAATGGACAGTCCATACACTGAGAGCACCAAAACACAGAGCATCGTTTAGTGAGGTTCGTTTCCATCTGTGACACGACTTTTGTGCCAGGTGCTGCATATGCATTGTGAGAAAGGTTGATGAAGGCAGCTGTACACCAGCTGAGACTCCCCTGAAGAGATTTAAGTGTTCTCTACCTCCTCTCTTTGTATTGCTAAACTGAAAGAGAGGGGTGTGATATGGTTGCTACCTTCTGTAGAAATAGCCTTGATCTGTCTCTTCTTTATGCCATTACTGTGGGTAAATATACATTCATTTAAGGGAGCACAAATGATATGAAAATCTGAATCATTATATGTGCTGATTCATTAGAAGAAAAGGTTATAATAAAGCAGGACAAAATAACTCGAGCTTAAATTTAGTGTCTGGGAGTACAGCTCCCTCTTCATGACTCACCTAACAGAAGTTCACTTGTGGACGGCAGGTGTCTGATAAATGAACTCTTTCTGGCTGCTTTCCTTGAATTTCAAGAATACAGACTGTGAACCAGAGCTGAAGACATTTAGTGTTCTTTAGAAACACACAATCTATGTGCTCACTAAAGCATATGTACATTCATTAATAATTGTTGCCTAACTTCAGCCATGATCATGGATGGAAAAACTGTCCTTATCAGGAAAACATAAATGTTATGATTAGTTGTAAACACAGACAGATCTTTAATACGTCTATATTGAGTGAAACGGTAGATACTTATGAGCCCAGTCATATTTATAGGGGAAACCAAGTGAAGGAGAAGAACCTAGAAAAATAAATCTACAAATGCATTAATAAAATCCTAGTGATTTCTTAAAAAAAGCTTGAAAACTAAGTGGATTGAATTTATTGAATAGAGTTCTCCGGAGTGCTTCTGTGATTAAGGGAGAGACCATACAACGAAATATTGAAACTCACTCTCTCTTCAGACACCCAGACTTCAAGCTCCTTTTACAGCAGATAGTTTTGGGCAGCTCTGAAGTATCCTTGGAAGCCTTAACTCCTAATGTAATCGTCTAAGCTAGAGATTTAAATAGTGCTCACACTGATCATTAAAAGCTATTATCTAGCACTAACTTGTAACTTGTTTGGGAGGCTGCACAGAGCTGCAGTGCCCCAAGAAAAGCAGTGGGAATTACATCTTCAAGTAGAGCAATCTCTCACAAAGTTGTTGGGTGAGAAAGACTGATAACTTCAGGCCACCTTTTGCTATGGCTGATCATGCACTGTATGCTGGGTGAACAGAAATGCTCAGCAGTTGGCTACCTAAACATCATGAAGTTTCAGTGAACTGAATCATTTTTGTCTACTTTAAAGAACAAGTTTTGGACTTTTCCTGAGATTTAAAATATTAAAACTTAAAATATGAGGACTTGTAAGGTTTTTATGATAAATTTATTCTTTTGTCAAAGGGAAAACCAAACATCATCTCATATTATATATTTTTTACACAAAGTAATCCAACTTAATACAGTGCTATTGCTTTGCATTTCTGAAAACTTCAGACTCTTTGAACACTGAAGAGCAGTCTCTGTGTATTAAAATTGCTTATACAGCTATTAGAGAAAAATTGTTTTTATTCTGTGTTCAGCAGTTAAATTCTTATTTATTCTGGAGCAGTTAGGTATAGAGCAAGTTACCGATTAGTTTTTTTTTTTAAATAAAGATATTTGAAATTTTGCCATGATATTCTTCCAATGTATGCAATTATCTTGCAGAATGACAATGCATAATTTCAGAAAAATATTAAGTAAACAATTTTCATATGTAATATGAAATAGTCATCTAACCTCATCTTGAAGGAGTAAAAGTGTTATAAAAAAGAATTCCACTTTACCTATAGCCCATGACATCACTGGTGAGAAGCAGGGAAGTGACAGCATGACTGGTGGATTTAAGTAGAAGCAGAATTGAATCTACTGAAAATAATGAGAGCTGTGATGGCCTCATGGCTTTTTTTGCCTCCTCACAGTATCAGCTACCAAGCCTACATCCCTCACAGTTTTTTGTGTAAAGCTGAATCAAATACATTCTTTCTATTCAGCTGCTTAATTTCATTATCTTGTATTTTTAAAAAGCATGGAATAAAATTCTGAAGGCTTTGATATGTGTAATATGCCAAACGTTTGATACACACAAATTAATTTTATGAGGCATAATAATCTATAATGATTCAGGAAATCTAAAATTTTCAATAAAACTGTGGAGCCAAAGAAATTTCTACTTGTGACAGCATCCTTTAAGAGCCTGTTTTGACAATAATTGAGTTTTTGTGCTTTTCTTTTAATTTCAGTACCTGATGATACCTGAGAGCAGTAGACTTTATTTCAGAATCCCATTAAGTACCATTATAAGATCTGATTTCCCAGATTTTTCTTTTTTTCTTTTTTTTTTTTTTTTTTAAAATCTAATTGTCAGTCAATGTGTTACAGTAAGCCTAGCTTTCTTTTGACTCTCACGGCTATATGCTGGACAGCAAAAGAACTATGCTTCATCATCCTGTCAAGGAGGTTTCTTAACAAATTACCTTTACCCTCAAAAGAAAACACAGAGACTTTTTGTAGCTTTAACAATTCTCATAGTTCATCTTCTTTTCTTGGCTATTCAAGGGAACAAAAATACAATCCTTTAGACCTCAGAGATAACGATACCGATATCTTTAGAGTCATGAAATCTAAGAATATAATAAAAACACAATTCTTTAATCATTATATAAACCCGGTATATTTTTTTCTTATAATCCTGGGTTTTCAAAACACATTGCTTTTTTGTAGACCATTTATTTATGAAGAGTACATAATAGTAAATTATAATACAAAATAGTAAACCCTTGTTTTCTTTGTATGCTAGTTCATGAAGTACTTGATATTCATGGGTTTATATCTTACTCAGGATGAAACTCACTCACTTTCAGAAGAGCACCATAAGGCATTTCTGAGATTTTACTTAACCTTTCTTTTTAGACCATCACATAACAGAAAGGCCTAATCCTCTATGACAGAAAGATTTGATATATTTTCTACTAAAGTCCTTAGGAGACACTAGTGAAATCGGTGGGCTTGGCTGGTTCTGCGGGGACCAAAGAATGCTGGCACAAGGAGGCACCAACTCCTTCCTTCCCCAGTGCATCCAATAGCTCTTTCAGCAGCCCTTCTCTTTCCTTGCAGACATTGAACGACCTGTTCATCCAAAGTGTATCTGGGTTCAAGGAGCCACCATAAAGTTTCCTCAGCTGCAAAGAGCCTGTGAGGTCCTTCAGCTTGTGTCCCATCTTCTTCATCCCTGCACAGTGGTTTCTGTCTGCTGTGCCTGTGTGGGACTCAGGGAGTTTGCTTTTTGGTTTACATCTTTTTGAAGCTCACTGTTTTCAGCAGAGGTCTTACATTTCAAATTTATTTTGGGGTCCTGTAAATCAGCTGAAGAATGACTGTGTGGTCCTTCCATACCATAAATTAAATTAAGCTATTTGGGATGTTTTACTAGCAACAGGTGGATGTGTTTAAGGTAGAATTAAAAAATTTCAAAATATGTAAGAAAAACAAACTGCAACAATTTCAGCTGTGTTTCTAGTGCATGCTAAAAGCACATTATTCAATACTGTTTATTTTTTTTTCATGTAAGAATAGTGTAATTTACTACAGGGATCCAAACACACTTCATTCAAATAAAGTCAAGAGTTTTACCTTTTTCTAGCATGTCACCAGAAAAATTGCATGAAGTAAACAGACATAAAATACACATACAAAATTTCTTCTGAAATTATCCAGCCTTTGATGAGTTACTATTATAAAGAAGCATGCATTATATATGCAGAGAAAATTGTTTCTCAGCTGCCTGGCTCTGAGTCAGTCATAGTATAGCAATGTACTTTTTGCCATCGCTATACTGCTGTGCTTAAGCACCCCTGAGCCTGCTTTGAACAATGAAGAGTTTGCAGAAAAAAGCCTAGAGACAAGAGACTTGTGATGTCACTTTCCAAAAGCACCCTTAGCTGCTTTGTAGGCACAATCCATTCATAGAAAGGAGTTGATGCTAAACTTTAGGTATGGAAAGATCAGTGAATAAACCTATTGTTAATTTTGAAAGTAATTTCAAATGCCTTTACAGTTAAGCCATTTAATTTCCATTGGTTTAAGTTTAATCATTTTTCATTAATGTAAGCTAATTTGCAAGCTAATCTAATAAAGTAGCATGAAACATGAGGAGCAATGCACTGAAATGAAGGAAGCTTAGTTGCTTGCAGCTCATTAAGGTTCTTGAAGTTTAGAAGACTAATTACTGTCTAAAAATTTTGTTTACCTCTACCTTTTGAGAGTTCCTGTTTTATCCCACAGTTTAAGACTCACAGACCAAATCAACAGTACATATAATTTGACAGAGCTCCAGTAAAGTCAATAGGCCAATTTATATCAGTTGAGAATTCAGCTTTTTTTTTTTTTCTTTGCTTGTTTTTGATGGAAGTTGCTAAACGCTTCCCTTTGAAAGAAACATTTCAGTGCAGACATTGGCAAGTCATGGTGCCTCATCTTGTGCCTACTAGAGTCTATGGAGCACTTCACATTGATTTCAATGGTAGAAACTTTAGATTGTGAAATTCATGCTACAAGAGGGCTGATTAATCATTTGTTCTGGTTTCTTATAAAGCTATAAAATTGAGGCTGCATGACTTCTCTTAATTTGTGTCATAAATAGAACCTAAATTTTTATAAAATAATCTACCAGTCCTAACTTGCAAATTGTTAGAGGGAACTACATCACAGCCATTGGTAAGCTAATTACCCTGGCTAATAAAGATGCATAAAAACATCTGAAATTGTTTCACTTCATTTTTTAGTTGTTTTAACAACTTGACCGAGCAGTTCTTTACCAGCTTTCTGTTCCCCATGTATCATTCAAGCTATTACAAATTTAACCTTTTTCTGCCATTCATTTCCGATCAAATGTGAATGTTAATTATAGTCTAACTCTAGTTCTAATGTTTACTCACTTAAAGATGGCCGTGGTCATACAGCCAGGAGATCAGACAAAAATACTTCTCTGAATGCTCCATTTTCACATATTGAAATGCATATTGTTGCTTACGTCCAGCTTAGTCAGTGATCCAGGTCACTCTGCACTGTGACACATTCTCTTTACTTGCCATGATTTTTTTTTCCTCTCTCCTTAAATAGCACAGGACCAAGAACTGTTCTAAAATACTGCATGCATTATGAGATAGCTACTTTGGTATGAAATCTAGACATTAAAATGTAAATGCAACAGCTGTGTATTTGTATAAAGTATTGTAAACACTATGATCTTGATATATGATCATATGTCCCATACTGTATTACTTAAGATATCACAAAAATTGTCCAAAGCTCTATAAAATCAAAAGGAAAAACATGATTAGCATTAATGTAACAGTGAGCATTTTTTATTATCCTCTTTAATAACAAAGGAAATATTGAAATGCTTCAACCTTCAGAAACACAAAAATAAAAGGCCTTTTCTCACATGTGCTCCCTTTTTCTCAAGCACTCCTCAGGAACCTCCTGTATGAGTTTCACCCACTTTTTCAGTGGATAGGGAAGAAGGATGAAGCATGTGCCTCAGGGATGGCTTTAAACCTGATCCTGACACAGTTTCAGTTTGCTGGTTTGACCTTGCTCAGCTACTGAGTGCCTTAGCGACTGCACTGAGATGGAGACTGGCTTAGTACCACTGGCTCAGTCCATCTGTCTAGATCACTGCACAAATCTAACAGAATGATTTTGCCCTTAAACAGACATAAATACTACTGCATAGGCAAACTAAGAGCCTCTTCCCGTGCATGAATGCTACTGAGCCAAATGCTGGTCTTGCAGTGCACATGGGCAAAGAACAGCGGGCAATCTTATCCCAACTGACATTTCAGCAAGGCACGTAGAGAAGTTAATCAAGTATTACTGTCCTTGGAAGAGACAGAGATCAGAAACTCTTCCTGGTCCATGTTTTTTATTGTTACAGAAGCTGCAGCACTGAACACGTGATAATAGTATTCATAGTTCAAAAATAAGATGTGGGATTGGGAATCCAAAACAGAGAGTAAGGTGAGTGTGATTTTAGACAAAATGAGACTATTGAATTTTAAAATGAGTTAATCAGGACAAAAATAGGATCAGAAAAGGATTATTTGAATAGTGGATAAAGTAAAGTGAATAGAATCTATACCATTATATGTTTCTTTCTTCATCATTAAGAAAGATAGCCGATTTTCT
>VXAL01014428.1:12611-40793 GCA_013399475.1 Chauna torquata | reverse complement strand
TAATTTTATTTTTCAATTGATATTTGCAAGTCTTATGTTCATCTGACACCCCAGAGAAGTTGTTTTCATTAAGCCGCCAGCACAAGGAACTGAGACAACATTTCTGTTACTAACAAATTAAGTACGCAATGTCTGTAAGATGAGACCAGGCATTCTCAGAACTAGATTGAGAGACTTGTAACAATCCTTACCCTATTTGAGATATATATTAATCAAAATGTTTGATAATTAACTAAATTATCTCATAAATTTTAAGTACAAATTCTCTATACTTCTTTCAGAAAAGTAAATTTAGTGACTTTCAGGAATAATATTTAAATAGAAGGGTTGACTTTGTTTCCTAAAATACTTTTAAAAATTATTCACATTAGGTTAGATTTTTTTTTTCCCCAGAAGAAAATCAAAACAATTCTTCCACCATTTGAAAGAATTATTTAATTAAATATTTGTTAAGTTTCTGCACCATGCAATACTCTGTATTTAAGAAAAAAAGATCAGATTCTGTTTTGGATCACAGTATCTAGTGAAACCCAATCTATTAACAACACATTGTGGTAACATCTATTTCATAAGATTATTACATAATGACTCGATGTCCAATGAAATTAATTTGCGAATGTAAGTGCAGAGTTTGGCAGACTAGAAAACAGCTGTTTCTGACTGTATGGCATTTTGATGTAACAGATTCCTTGTGGATAGTCTGATAGGAAGAACAAGGCTGTTAGAGAAACTTGATAGAAGCTAGATTGAATTTATTTCATTATACCTAAAAATCAATTGATATAACTTGAACTGTAATTTGCCTTTTTTTCCCTCTCATCAGATGAAACATTTTTTACTAGGGTCATTTCTAATTGTAGGACCTGTGCTTGTAGAAGAAAACAAATGGTTTGGAGCACAGCTGGGATTTTATTAATATCTAGAGTGTGATGAAAAGGGTGGAAAAGCAGGGGAAATAATGGCTCTATCACCACCTCTTCCAATGAGACTTGTGCGACAGACTGATTATGTGAGAAAGGGAAAAATATACTGGTATAAACATAGTATCCTTGCTCAAGTTTGTAACAGGCAAGGAAAAAAACCCTGTTTGAACTGCCAAAGAACTGCTGAGATATGACCCCTTTAATTCTTCAGATGATGGGAAAAACGATCAAAATAAAAGAAAGAGTAGCTTGGGTAAGTGGAAGTAATCTGTATAAAATTGTTTAACATTAGCAGAAAATAATTCAAATTAAATGAGGTCAGCATTAAAGGCTCTTACTTGCAAACTTTATTTTCTAGTTCCCAATAAGTTCAGTTTCCTCTTCTTATTGTTTTCTAGTGTACGATCATATTTGATTATGCATTGCTTTATTTTATTTGGCAGTTGTGTGGACTTCCTTTTGACATTTTATTTTATTTACTGAGGTACACAAGTCCAGTATACCATGTTGAAAATGATACTTCATCAACTATATATCATACTTTATCTGTAGCACTCCTGTGTTAAAGCCAAATTGGTCTATCTGTCTATTGTAAGCCCTGATTTGGGAGGTTTAAATATTTCAGCTTTTTCTCTCTAGGCATAGTCAGCACATATTTTATTTTATTCTGTCTCCAACTACCTAATTCTCCAACTGAGGTACTGCAGCTCAATAACAACAAGCTATCAACCCACCCTTGTCATTTCAATTTTTCACACATTTTCTTAGCCTGTATGTTCTATATCTCAGTGAATTCTTATCTCCCTAGTCCACTGCCATAGGCTTGTGTTATATAACAAAGCTTCATCTCTGAAATGTCAAAAATAATGAAAAAAGGAAAACCACAAAAGAGAAATTGGCCATACTCACTTCTGTGGATCCAAAGCTCATACTTCTGGTCATGAGCATACCTTACTTTAGATAGCTTTACTATCACCTGCAATGGCACTCTGCTGCCACTCGCCTATGGGGTGCTGCCCAGCAATGAATACTTCCTGCAGAATGTTTCTGTACAGGTACTCACTGTCAGCTAGAGAAAATACTGAGCACCCGCAAGGAACTACTCTTTTTCAGCTATCACACAGTCTTTTCAAGAGCACAGACAAAGTTACAGGAGAAGGTGACATAAGAACATGTACTAGTTGTAAAAGTGGAGCTGTAGGTGGGATTAGGAGATTTATATGGAGTTTTAAAATTTCTCAGGAAAGTCATTGAAGGGGTAATCCCCACTTTCGTTACTACATTTCATCAAAATTTCAATCATCAATTGCTCTTAAAAGGCGATATTTTCCTTCCTCTTGGAAACGTGATTCTTCCCCTGGGATGAACTGATGACTAGCCATTTCACCAGTAATAAACAGAAAATCTTCAGTATCTTTTGACATTAAAACAAATTGGTGTTAATGAAAAAAAAAAATGCAAGAAAGGAGAACAATGGTTGATGTTGTTCTCATTTAACTGATGAATTGAAACTGAAAAGCTGGAGAAAGAAGTGAAGGACTAAAACATATTGCCCACCCTGAAGGTGGGCTGAAAATAGTGAAGTAATAGACCCATTCCAGCAAGGGGAAGGTGTGTAATAGTTCTCTTTAAAAAGATCAGCCTTTATCTGCACATTAATGTGAGACATTTGACTATCATCTTATCAGAACTGCAAGACAATTACCAGTGTTCAAAAGATCTAATTGTGAGGGTTCTTCTGAAATTAAAAGAAGTACTACTAAAGGGCCTCACTACTGCTCCATGCATACATTTCTATGAAGTTGTCTTCAAGCAGTTATAAACACCAAATATAATTTAGGAAAAAAAAAAAATCCTATCATTTTCATTAAAGCTATGGATGATTCAATGAGAACACAGTAAATTCACTATAACATCCTTACAGTTCTGTGGATATTATGCTGGCTGTTCTGTACCTTTGCCACTCTTAGGTCACATGTCATCAGAATTAATTAATGATTTTAAAATGGACCACACACACACACATGCATAATGGGCAACCAGACTTTCCAGTCACTGTGCAATGTGAATTGTGGCTTACTCCCAAATCTCTGACCCATGATTTTGCTATTTCAGACAGTGCTGCCAAAATTATTGGAAGGACAGTGTGAAGTGTGTGTTCTCAGTCCACAGCAGTGCATGCCAAAGCAGAGCAAATAAATGGAATTTCTTTCATCCTTTGAAGTTTAACAGAAAATGAACAAAAATGAAAAAAAAAAAGTTAATAAATGCAGGACCATAAATAGCAACTTTACCTAATCAGGAAAAGAAAAAGATTGAACTGACAGAGCTATGGAATTAAAAAAAACGGACAGTTAATATCTTCAAAATTCAAGTAAGTCAAAGCATAAATAATAATCAGAAGGAACAACTGATATTTGTAGAACAGTAAAATGACTGACACTGAATTAAAGTTCAGCTACTACATGTAACTGACTCTGCCTCTTCAATGCATGACAAAAAGGACTAAAATTGTATCATACACATTGGGTTGGTAACAAGTCTTTAAAACTGAAAATGCAAATACATTTAAGCAAGTTTTAGCATTGGTTTTCTGTGGTTGGAGTACCAGACAGAATTACTTTTTTTTTTTTTTACCAACCTTATCTAGGATCATCTCCTTCCTGAAGTGGAAAGCAATGAAATGCAAGGTAAATACATGGAGTCCTTTTTTTATAAAATAAAATAAAATAAAATTAAACATTTATCTTGCCCTTTTTGTCAAGGTGTCAGTAGATTCAGTATGATATCAAAAAGCATGAGTCTGGGTATTATGTGCATATACAGGGAGATCTGAATCCTGAATCATACCCTACTTGAAAATGCTCTTTGGATGTTTCTATATGTATTAATTTCATCTTCTCTTCTATCTGCTTTAGTCCTCCTTCTTGGGTCTCAGCATCTGCTTACAAATCCATTCCCCCCAAACCATCAAACCCTATTTAGAACACATTCAGGACATAGCTCCTGATTTTGAATCAATCTGTCATTTTTATGAGGAGTTTTGACTCATTTTTATGGGAAGCCTAAGGGACAAATGACATGCAGCATGCCAGAGTAGAGAGATTAGCTGGCCAAACTTGGAATCTCTAGCAAACACCCATTGCTGTTCTAATTAACTTACTGCCTTCACCATTTGCATAAATAAATTACTTAATTGAAGCCTCCTGAATGGCATGACTTTGCACATTTTTGTGAGACCAAAAATATCTGAGAAAGCATAGTGAATTTTGTAGTTTTTATAAACAACTTCTTCCTTCCATGGAATTCTCATTCATAAACTATTTATGAGTGTGATACTAGGTTTATGTAAGTTCTTTTTTTGGTTGAATTATGAGTTTTCTAAATAAGATATAAGTGCCACATCTGTCCAAATTAGATTTTATAATGAACAGGTCAGTGCTTTTTTAAGTACTCAGCCAAGATATGGCAATCATACCTCATTAGTGAGTATCTTTCTAAGACTTCACAAGAATCTCTTAAAGAATTTAATGGACACTATAAAGAGCTGCAGCTGAATTTCTGCATTTTTCATGAGAAACAGAAAGACAAGGGAATTGTCAAGCCTACAAAAACAACATTAGAAGTTAAATTTTAGTGGAACAACCATAAATAGAGTACAACATAATTGGGAAAGAAAATCTCATTTGTGAAAATCACATTGCAACCATCCTGCTAAGACTAATACCATAAAAGAAACTGCAGCATGAAAAACAGATAAAAACAGTGCAAGTAGAGTTTTGGAAACATCCTGGGCACACCCTGTCTGTTTCTTTTGTTGTGGGAATAGTTTTTGCTGCAAAAGTAAAAACCATACAAAATCCTGAAGTAATTGCTCACTTAAAATTAAGAACAAAGCAGCTGGGGGAAGAATTCTTTGGTCACAGGAGAAATCAAGATGAGTAAATGCAATAAAATAAAATATCCCTGTGTCTGAAAATAGGTTCCCTAAAAGCTATAGACATGTGGAGATTAAGTTGAACTTCCATGCTAACCATTTGCAAGCAATTTTATAAATGTGGGTGACTTCATCATTCTGAACCTAACCTGGCAAGATCAGACCAGAATGACTTCTCTTCCAGAACCCAGATAAACAGATCATAACATTTCAGAGTGATTCATCAAGGCAGAAACATATCTTAGACTACAATGCCATCAGCTGAAGCAAATGATACTAAATATCTCCAAACCCAGTATATGAAAAATGTAAATCACATCACTTATTTATGCCTCCAGGATAACATTCATGAGTGGCAAGAAGCACACGATTAATGTGATATATTTTGTGAAAGCCGTTTCCCACTGAACAGAAATTTGCTGTGTCACTGATCTGTGTGATCATGTGTCATGATAAAAAGCAGCTCTCAGGCAAACAGAAAAACTTTGAATTATGGATGGATACATGAACATTTCTGGAAAGTGGTGAAGCGATCTCATCAGACCATGAAAGCTTTGTCAACTACCCTCCATTTCAGTAACTCCTGTCTCCATCCTTTGTTGTGCTCCATAAGCCTTTGAAATAAGATTTGAATCAAATCCTGCAGGAGCTGATGATATCCCAAGGCATTCTTTAAGTATGGTGAAGACAATGTAGAGCTGCTGTGCCAAATTTCACACAGAGTAATGAGCCGCCTGTGATTAGTACATGGTTTGAAACCAGTCCTATGCAAATCATAGAAGTAGGAATAATCAGTAAGAGAACTTCATGAACTTCATCTACTTCCAGATTCAGGGATGCAGAAATGAGATGACTAAATATTTGAAGGTAGAACTGGGGTTCCACAAATTGTCAGTCTTCTTTACAAAGAAAAATAACTTTTTTTTGTTGCTTGAAATACTTGAACATTTCAGTGCATATTAAAATCATATATTCAAAAAACAGGGGAGAAAATACAGCACAAGTATAAACATATTGTAAGAAGCAGGATCTAATCAGGAACTTTATTTCACAGCACCAAAAATGTACTTCCTGGAAACTTTTACAGAAAAGATTTTTTTAGTTGCAACACATTATCTATCGAAACCGAGAGAAAACCTGAAGAGTGAGGTCACTCCTGTAGGTCTTTGGGAAATGCCAGATTCAAGTTCCCGGCCTGATACAAATATGAATTTAGAGTGCTTTCCTTCAAGACAGTATGTAAAGTTATTCTGTCCAGCGATTCCTCTAGTTTTTCAGGAAAATTCTCTTAAATGAAACATTATTTTTTAGTATATAAATGTACAGTGTGGGAAGACTGCTGCAGTCTTGCAATACTTTCTTGCAAAGCTCCCATCCTGTTACCTTTTACTGTCCCTGCAGTGGGTCTGTTCTAAACGGTGTCCACGAGAGCTGGCAGTCCATACGAGAGAGACCTTCATGACTACAACTTTACATAAGTCAATCGAATTAAAAAATAGAATGTAATGTATTATAAGACTTTCTACAATAATGAAAAGCAAACAAGAAACTTTAAAGGGAAGTAGCTATGTTTATAATCCTAAATACTTATTTTATCTAGCTGTAAAATATGTTGAACATGAACTATAGTTAAAAAGGCTTTCTTAAGAAACAAATATTACAACTAATCAATATGATTATCTGTTTCAAGGGGATAGAAATTCCCACAGGAAATAATAACATTTCCAAATTTATATAATTCTGAAGAGGAACAACAACAACAGCAACAAAAAATCTGAACATTTTCTGAAACTTTTTCTCCTATATATCAGGACTGGAAAATTTCTCTTCAGAGTTTCAAAATTCCATTAACATTCTCCCTGTCTTCTGCTATTTTGTACTGATACCACCATATACCAGTAATTTCCAGGCTCTAGCATAGACCCTCAGTGTAGACAAGTGTTCCCTTCCTGCAGGGCGATAGAATGTGGATACGGCTGTGGGGACTGCTGGGCCTGAAGACCTGCCTTACTGCTGCCCTGCTAGCAGCCAAGCCACAGTGCAGGAGAAGGAGGGACACCAGGTCAGGCATCATTCCAAGAAAGACTCCAAGGAGGTGTTTTGCAGATAGCTCCCTCCCTTCACATCCATCCCCAAACCCTGCCCAGCAACTCTGCCTGAGTAATTGTTCCTGTGGGAGGTGATCTCACTTAAGGATATGAGCTAGTCACTAAAGCATGACCAGTTACCTGTTGACACCAACGGATAGACTCCTGCTTCTTCAATGATCTCTGCAGCAAATGCTAACTGGATATTTTAATTACATTTGTGAAATTCATTTACGGATGCTCCATTGAGATCACTGTTGTCTGTGAAGTTCAGCTGGGCTAACTTGCACAGATGGGCCAGCGAGAAGGTCCCAGCTGCTGCGATCTCACGTCTCCCTCTCGCCCACCTGTAGACACTTGACAACTCTCCAATCTCTCTTTTGGTTCTTATAATGGGTTTAATAAAGGAAGTGCTGACACAATCTTAGTTACGGCACCATAAGTGCTCCCTTCCAATATGGGGAAAGGTACGAATATAAAAATGGCTTTCTTTGTTCAAAATAGAACAAACCAGATGGTTTCCCAGACTATAGTACCTAAAAACTTTCACTGATTCCAGTGTGTACAGTATAATAAAAGTGTTCAGGGGCCTCTAACTTCTTATAGGGTATTTTATTGTCTTTATTCACCAGTCTGGATATTTGCCATGACAATAATTGAACCATGAAAAACACATATTTCTTTAAAGTGTGTTATAGTGCAGCATTTAAGGAATTGCTAGTAGACTGTAATGGAAATGATTTTCATTAATTAATGCTTTGGATCAGTTATTACAGTTGAATAAATAGAAATATTTGATATATATATAATGTGAATGGTATTCAGCACTATCACTTCTGAGAGCAACATTAAACCTAACAAACATTTTCTAAAATAGAAAAAGTTTATATATAAGGGATGGATTTCTATGTAGTTGCACATTTTTATTAATACTTGTTTACTATATACATCATATATGCATATTGCTATATATGCAACAAAAAAAATCTATCAAATATAATCATGAAGGTAGACTGCTACATTAGAATGAGTCTGATAAATGGAAGCAAACAACCTGTACAAAAGGAAAAAGAAAAAAAAAAAAAAGAGGAGAGGAGAGGAAACTGTATTCAAGAAAAAAGTTAAAAGATACTCTTCTAAACTTTTACCCAGAGGAATTGCACACTGAAGCTGTTTAACCAGAGAGTATTATGAATAATCTCCATATTGGCCCCAGATAAATATTTTCTTACCCAAAACAATAATTAGGAGGAAAAGACAGTCATTCATAAACACCTCAGTGGAGCAAGGGGAAGCTTTTAGCAATCCCAGGTGTTCAGAGTTAATAAGTAGTAACAAAAAAGGGAAAATTTGGGTAACTGACAAAGATGCTATTACTTTGCTCTTTTAAAATGAAATTAGGCGATGTATCAGTGTAGTTTAGGGAATAGAAACAATTCTGAGGAAAGAGCAGAAACATACACAAGATTTTTTCATTCTTTATAAGACAGAAAGCATACATTAGAAAAACTGTAATTCTGCATTAAATATTTCCTCATTTACCCTGTCACCACCTCAACCCAATCAACACTTCTTGCAAATGTTCAGGTACTCAGGCACAGGCAGGGACAAGGACAGTGGCATGTACTAATAGGCTTCAGGAAGTTCTGTCATGACTATGTGTGACGTTTTTGTTTCTCTGGGGAAAGCAAATTGAAATTCAGCCTTAAAGTTTACATGGCAAGATAGACCACTGTGGAATTGTGTCTGAACATCCAAGCAGCAAAGTGAAACTATATTTCATGCTAGACAGGACATTTCAGGCGGGTGGCATCTTTATGACATTCGTGTTAGAGCCTGAGTCAACAAGCCTCTGCTAAACAAGCCTCCCCTTACCATAGCCCTTCCTGCTCCCATCAGCTTGATGTCTTCCACTACTGCATTTGCATCCATTGTGGAGACTGGTGCTTCGGACCTGTCACCACGGTATGAGTGATATTGCCAGGCTGAAAGGATCAGTTGAAGCTGAACCAGAAAACAACAGTCTTGGAAGAAAATCTGAGACATGCTGGCAGTTCCCTGCCCTCATAAAAATGCTGTGTGAGCTGAGGAGACAAAGGATTTTACAGAGAGTTAAGGAAGGCTTTCTGCATGTGAGGGTTAGAAAATAAAATCAGATCAAACCAGCACTAATTTATCATAACCTAGTGGTCCATTGGATCTCTGCTGCTGGTGGAAGATGAAAACGGGAGATTTAGGTTTGTTGGGAGTCTGTTAAAGCACAGGCAAAGCACAGATAGTGTCAGCCCTGAACTAACTTTGTGAACAATGCAGTGAAGAATAAACCATAACTAACGTATTTTAGGAATCTTTGTAATAATTTTCAAAACTTGTACAACTATCTTCAGAAAGATTTTATCCCTTACTAGCATACAGTGCACAGTACTTCTGGGTGTTTTAATGCACTGGTTCAGGCATCTGTTTTATAGTCTTTCCATATTAAAGAATGAAATTCAGTTCTCCTTAGGTTCAAAAGTTTAAGGAACAAACAAAAGCTTGTTGAAGTGAATGGACTAACCCACTGGCCTCATATCAGGACCTACATTTTTCAGGAAATAATTTCCCTGTTTAAAAGCGCCTGACAATTTAGATTGTATATTCTACAAAATTGATATTAATGTATTATACATTTAAGCATACTGTTAATAATGGAGCATTTGTCTGTCCAGTGGCTAAGGAAGAGATCTGAGAGCTTACTACTTTCTGAACTGTAATCTCAGCTTTACCATTTTCTTGTGTATGTGAAATCAAGAAAAATTTTCTTCAATGAATGTCTTGGCCAGGGTCAGTGCTTCTTAACATTCTCTACAAATACTTAGTCAGATACTACGGGAAAACACTACAAAATGTAATAGAATATATCTTTTCCAGCTAGGTTTTTAACCACCCTAGAGTTTTTAATAAAGAACAATACACACTAATGTTACAGACTATTGTAGCAGGCTTAACAAATATGAAAAAGGCATAGTACGTTCTGAAATTCTAAAAATTAAAAGTAAATTCAATAAAAATATAATACTTTTCCATCAAATCTTTTGGTTTCATTCATCGCTTGCTCTAAGTGTTTTGCTGGAGTTCCAGAGAAACTCATACCTGAGAAATATAAGGCATCTTATGCATTAATATTTTCTGCACTATGCAAAATTTTCCCCGTGCTCAAACACTCCAAATTACTAGTGTTCCGTTGTGTGTTAGGGTATTTCCATCTTAACAAAGACAAAAATGAAATGTTATACACATTTAGGTTCAGTCAGATGATTCACTCCAGCTGAATCTTTTAGAAATGATTTCCCCAGGTTGAACACCTTAGATGTAAGTAGGAAAGCCAGAACCCTCTGCACTGATGACCAATCTAAAGCAAATCAAATTAGGTTTTGTTCACAGTCATGGCTGGAAACGTACCAAGGTTCCAGCCTTCATAGTTACATAAGGAGCCTTGGGAAGTCACGTGAAAAGAGGCCAAGTGTAATTAATGGGCAATGTCTGGCTTCATAAAATCTTCCTGTGCTTGTAGATGTTCAACACTTTATCCTTCTATCAGACATAAGCACTACAATCTTTAAATTAAGGTGATGAGGAGATGTGTGGCATAGGTGTTCACAGGTGGTTCTTGGTAAGGAGGAAGATGCTGCCTGCCAAGGAGCCCACCAGCTCCTCAGGGGCCATTTGTGTCAGCACTTCATTGGCTTTCTTCTTGTTAGGAACCCCAGATCTGTCGGATGCAGGCCAGGACATCAAAGTACCTCATGCCTTTCCCTGGGTGGCTGAGCTGCAGCTCCCCATTATTGGCTGCAGCTTTGACACTGACAAAGCGCTCTAAGCACCTCTGTGATGGTAGGTTCTGAATTCATTTGGGATCTGTCTCCAATTATGCAGTTATCTAAGCAGAAAAGCTGATTTTTTTTATGATCCTGTATGATCAATCCTTCAGAACACCACAGGTGGCAAATTTGCACCTTTCAGAAATCAAACTTGTAGAAGAAAAAAAATTGTTATTTCAGTTTGAATAGAATTTTTGTCTCACACCATTAGAAATAAGTTCTGACTGCTAATTTTCTTCTAAGCTACAAAAGATCATTCTCTGTAGGAAGGGCGAAACAGTTGTTTAGACAGTACAATGAGGGCACTGATAGAAGAGTCAATATTGGACAATAAGCAAGAGGCATTGATCGATGTACTTGCAAAAATTTGGTTTAAAATCTGGATATTAGATTGCTTGCACAATTAATGCCATGATGCCCTGTCTGCAGCATACATCTTTTGCTTATATTTGCAACATGTGTTTGGACTGCATTTGGACTCGTGTGTGTGAGAGAGATCAAGCCATTTCATACTTAGTTTTATATTTCACATAACTATCCCCAAACATTTTTTTTTATGTCATGTGAGCTACTATGCACAGCTTCTTTAAACAAAAGTAATGCAAACTTTATTGATTTGAAGCAGTACCCATAGGAACTGATTTTCATCTAAAGCACTAGAATGAAATCACCACAACATACTGCTATGCAAGGAAACCCTCAAGCAATGTCTACAACGGCTTCTCTTGCTGATACTTTCATATTGCCTTGAGGGGCAAGGCTTGAATTTGAACCAGCTCCCACTTGTACTTCATTTTCTTTCATAGAGAGCCAAGTGGCTGACCCAAATCTGGACTATGAAGCAAAGATGGGCGAAGCACTGCTCAGGAAACAGATTCTCCTGTGACATGCATTAACCCAGCCCTCCCACCTGAGGGGCTAGATCTCAGCCACATCCCAAGACATTTAACACCTGGCTGGACAGGATCCTCCAGGCCAGAATTCGCCCTTATTTATAAAGAAAAGCAGACATTTTATAAACATCACTTGACACTTTGCTCTTATATTTAGAACCTGCATTTGTAACGTAACCTGCTTGGATGTTTGGTAAATGCTACCAAGCACCTACTCCTATAGACATTCTGTATCTGTTTCCACTATGTTTTATTTCCCTATTTTCTTTGTATATCAATTGGGATTAAAAATTAAATGCCTTGTTATGTGCATTATGATCAGTAAATGTTATATTGCCAATCCTTTTATTCTAAAAATTCCATCTTTTGTAAGCAAACACCTAGAAACAGTTCATTCCTGGAATAAGACAGGAAAAAAACTGCTTTAATAACTGTTTAAGGGAAGAATTAACATTTTTTTAGGAAATGCCATTCTTCCTATCTCAACTGCTAGGATTTTAGTATCAGTGTCAGAATAAAAGCTACTTCAGCAATTGCATATCTACTTAAAAACAAGTTTTCTGGCTATAAGCATTCACCTAGAAGGCCTGAAACCCCATGGAATTATATCAAGCAGGTTACTAGTCATCCTACTGTCAATTTTAGCTGACATATTAATCCATCTCTCCCTTGGCTGCACTATGGTACAGCAACTGCATTGTATTAATCAGGTGGACAGAATTGGACTTTTTTTTTTTTTTTTTTTTTTAAGAAGAGAGTGTGGGAAAATGCACTCTTCCAAATCTAGTATGAAGACGAAGCAGAGATCTAATTGAGTCTGAACTTTGCTTTCTGGAAAATATTAATTTATTTAAAACATTAATTTGATCATTTGTTTTACAATAAACACAAAAAATTAAAAGAAAGAAATTTCAATGATTTTCTGATTAATATATTTCAGACAACCTACTTTTCATGGTGGTTTATATAGAAATATGACAGCTTAATAACTCTTCAAGCTGGCTTTACTCATTTACAGATATCTTTCTTTTATGTATAATTTGAGTACCTAATGGTACTACTGAGACTTGTAGGCTTGGCATTTATAACTTGAATGATAACAGCCCATGCAGATAAAAAGTAAATCATGGAACCTGGTAGATAGCGTAGCAGGATAAGGACAAGAATATAAAATGAGACACATGCTAAACTTACCTTTTTTTCTTATGTCCCTTTCTCTTAATGTCATCTTGCTTGGTTTTCCTATGGAATTTGTAAAACTTAGTTGTCTGCAGTAATGGGGAGATTTCTCTATTTATTTTTATTTAACATGATGATCACATTGTGTGGGACTGATGGACACTATATTTTATAATCTCCATTTTGACTTGTTGACTGTTATGCCAAGCAAATACCTCAGAGCCTGAAACACTTTAATATTTTTGATGATTTTTCAAATGGAAAAGGTCTTTGCTACAGCAAGAAGCCACTCAGTTCTTTACATTTTATTTTTGTCCTTCATGTTTTTCTGACAATTTCCCATCGTTCTTGAAATAACTGCTAGTTTCTGAAATCATTTGAAACCTGCTTTTACTGGTAGGCTCACAAAACAGTCTTTTTCTGCCCAAATACAGTGAGAGGCAATGTGATACTTCACTCTTTGTTTTTTGTTTGTTTGTTTGTTTGTTTGTTTGTTTCATGATTTGGAAACAAAATTTAAACACACCTCAAAGCTTGTCAAGAGAAATGGAAAGGAAATCTTCATCCAAAAGTTAATTCAGTATAAAAATTATTTGGAAACTATAACTCAGAAATTACAACTCAGAAACTTTGATTTTAGACAGCCATTTCAGACTGTTGATGTCGATATTCCAGTCTGTTCCACTGACAGATACATTTTTGAAAAGTAGGTAACACCTCCGTGCGAAACTTCCCTAACTCTAAAAGAAAAGAAAGAGAACAATGAAAAAGAACAATGAAAGAAGGAAAGAGTGTGGGGTGGTGGTGGTGAAGGAAGGCAGGCAAGAAGGAAGGAGAAGTAGAGAAATGCAAGAAAAAAAACCACACATATGTGGAGGGGAATTTCTTTTGCCAGCCAAAGTCTGACTATGCTAAAATTCAGTTTAACCCAAATAAATTCAATGTGCAATGCAAAGTCTTTGAAATAAACAACAACAACAACAACAACAACAACAAAAGCACCCACATTTTTTCATGTTTGCAAATGACTAACATTATGTTTACCAAATACAATTTATTTCTGCTGGTATAAACAGACATTAGAATATTCCATTTCCCTGGAGACCTGCAAGGCCCTTTTTGTAACAAATAATTTGTTTTTCTCTGTATTTTCAATTTCCAAATTTTCTATGTTATTAATAATTTCATGATAAGATTTTAGGAAACACTTAAATGGAAGTTCTAATATTGTCATTTAAAATCCATATATTCAGTGAAACATCATTTCTTTAAAATTCTCATCCTACCAGAGCAAATCTTAACGTATTCCCTTGTTCATCTAGTCTGCAGCTCTGGAATAAATAA
Organism: Chauna torquata; assembly: GCA_013399475.1. Taxonomy (NCBI): domain Eukaryota; kingdom Metazoa; phylum Chordata; class Aves; order Anseriformes; family Anhimidae; genus Chauna; species Chauna torquata. Next base: position 26,570 of record VXAL01014428.1, on the reverse strand, counting down.
CACAATAACAGACTTTTAACACCCAATGGGCTTTGGGCTTCAGGCCCTGCGGCTAATAAGATACAGTGCCAGTAGCAATGTTAGTCGACAGTAAAGAGAAAAGCACTAAGGGAAAAGAAAAATATTTATTTACTATTGAGCATGTTTCTTGTTCTACAGAAGCCTCTCTGTACTTGGGAAAGCTGGGTTGTGTTTTCAGGTGCTCTACTAAGGCAGACTCACAAACAGTGCAGGGTCAATGGAAAGGTGGGCTGCTCATCCGACTAACGAATTTTATTTTCTGTCCTGTATCTAATATAATTGTAGGTTTTGTCTTTAGGGACGACACATTTAAGACTCCCTTCAACTAACCTGGATAATATGAAGTACGTTTCTTCATCCCTGTCACATCTTGGAGACTATACCAAAGTCATCCACACTGTGCTTCTTATTGACATAGCACAGCCTGTCAAAGAATTGGCCTACAGGGCACTCATGGTGCTTTCTAAGAATTTTTGTCCTTATCTGTATTAGAGGAAGGAAGAAAAACACCAAGGGCCAGATGTCAAGAAAGAGAGCCTGCGCTATTCTTGACTTTCTTGCAAGTGTCAAGACATGTTAAGAATCCTAAGCAGAAATGCTAAATGTACATGTTCAGATAGTGCCAAACATGCTGAGGAAAGGGAAAGCAAGCATGTGTGCTACCTCCCTACATTGGAGTTCAGCAGAGTTCTCCGGACTGAAGGGCATAGCTAGCAGGCTTTGAGCTGCAGAGTTTACAGCCTCATCAGTATGCAGTCAACACTACTTGGTGTTGACTGTGCTCATACAGTCCCCATTGTCCTCAATCTTTAATGTACATATTGTCACAACAATTCTGTAGGGTAAGGAAGTGCAATTAAATTTGTTTTGCAAACAGGAACTGAGTCACAGAGACAAATGACTGAACACTAGAAGGTTTCAGGTGCTTAGTTAGGGTTTTGGCAAATGTCCTGGAGGAGAACTAAGTTTGAGACTGGAATTAAGCTTAGCTTTTTCATGCCATCAGTTGTTTGTTACACTACTAAATCTTCTTGCCTCTCATTCAACCATGTAGAAATAAAATAAATAAATAAATAAATAAATGCAGAAAAAAAGAGCAATCAAATACCTCTTGAAATACCTCTACAGACTGTGATTCTTACTCTTTTTTTTTTTTTCATAAATATTCACATCAACACACTTTTCTCATAAATTATTGGCCCTTTAAAAAGCTCTGCAGTTAGACTTACATAGGTTATTAGTATACTAAGAAGAGTTTAAATTTCTGAGTAGCATTTATTTGCTATTCTTTTTTGTTGAACAATATCTGTAAGAGAAAAAATGTTTAGCAAATTCTAGCTGCATCTCTATTCTGTTAAACACATGTTCTGTTTCTGTAGTAAACATTCTTAAAACACTTTGAAGTTTGATTCCAAAAACAAACCGAATTGCTGAATTATATTTCCTATGCTGCAGGAACATAAATGTTTTTGGAAAACAGTTTTCACTGTCACGTTCATCCTTCTAAATGGAATGTCAGGACAGCTTAGGTATATTTAACAGCATTATAATTGCAATTTTGTGAAGATGTAAAATGTCAAGACATGCTAGATGTTCTAAACAGCACTGCAAGTATACCTGCTATATTTTTTCTTCAGCAAGTGTTTAAACAAAATTAAGCATATTAGATATCAGCAAGGAATATGAGAGGCAAAAGTTTAAGGACTACTATGTACTGAACTAAAATACGTTTTACTGACAGGAATGTTTGCACCAGTTCTCAAGCAGGATTTCTCACTTTTTGCCACAGGAAGCCCCTGTGTAGAAAAGCATTTAACTCCATGTATAATGTTACCGTGAAGTCAGTAGAAGAACCAGCATGTTCTGGACAGTGCTGGGCAAAATCAAATCCTAAAACCCTAAATATTTTGGAACGTTATTTCTCACCATAAAGACAGAAAGACGATGTTTTAAGGGTAGTAAATCTCCAGAGCAAATTGGTAAGTGAGGATCTTAGTATCAGCAGGGCTCCAAAGGAGTATCTTGCTGGAAAGAAAAACAAACCAAGCTAGAACAGGAAAACAACAATCCATCTTTGCTGCAGTTTATTTCCCTCTTTAATTGTCTCCTAATTCTAAGTGTATCTGATGTTTGTTTGGATTTTCTTTGCAAGTTTTTCTCTTGTTATCTCTCAGGATATGAACTGTCTAAGCTCCATTCAACAGAAATTGGTAAAGACTACATCACTGCTAAAAAAAAGATTTTAATGATTACTGATGAGGTTAATCCAAACCAGCACTTTAAAACTTACAAAACCTTAGTTTGAATGCAATCTATGTTAGTGCACAAAGTACATTTTCATGGAGTTATTTTTTCAGTACCTTATGATGGTGATTAAAATAACTAACTTCAATTTAATAGAAAATACAAGAAAAAAATTTTAAATGTCAAATTTATATTTTAAAAATGGGTTCCATTATGTTATTAAAATGAAACTAGCTTCTGTTAATTTTCTTTCTTACATTTTCAGTGGGAGCATAGTCAAATCTAGGCTTACTTTATTATCCCATTAATTATTTATGTATATATGTATACTTATATATGCATATACTGGAGTAGAAAACTTTCTTCAAAAGGCACATCAAGGATGATGTATTTTGTAAATTGACAAAGAGAGACAATAAGTTTAACTACTAGAAGGAAATGTATCACAAAGTGTTTAATAGTTGTATTAAACATTACTTAAACAAAAGTATTCTTTTAAAAATTTCTGGTTTGGGGATTGGGAATGAGAGTTTCCCTTTTTGGATGGCAGATTCGCTTTTGCATATATCTGTTCATAGACCCTTTCTANAGACCCTTTCTAATGCTATGGATTTTTAGATGTTCATTTGGACGAGTAACTATACTCAAAGCAAAAAAATATGCTTGGCCCTACGAATTGATAACCTTCATATTTTACAGCTTTTTGAATGTAATATTAGTAATATTCTCAAGAAATAAACGTGGATGGAGCAATTCAGTTAAAAACAAATAAAACCCATGGAGTCCAGCAGATTGTATGGCTTGTAATATCTTTAGAAATAATATTTAACATCTCTGGTATGTTGGAAAAGGTCATGAGAACAGTCATGTAATTAACAACTGGAACTTCCAAAAGTATACTTTTTGTAAAAGCACTTTTTTTATATATTACTGCAATCTGAGTTTTATTTCCCATTTCTGTAGTCAATCACAAAAAAATTGAAAATTGTATAGAATTACCTGTGCCAATATGCTGCTGAGAACACAGCAGATCCACAATACATAACTTCTTCATGCAAAAGCCATTGCTTTCCAGAAGGTGAGGAGACGGAGAACAGGGAGTGTGTTTGCATCCAGAAAGGATCCAGCTGACTGATGGAATGAGTTCTTCGGTATCAATGAAATTCTCTAAAATTGCTAAAGTACCCTGCTGTAACTCATAAATCACTAACCAAAAAAGCTTCTCAGTGTCTTTATTTGTAATCTACATGATTATTTTTTTTTATTTTTATTTTTTTAAGCCAGTGACAGTCAGATAAGTTTGTATAAGCATAAGATGAATATAAAATAATTAGGCATGAAGTAAGGAACCAATCTAGGGACTCTGAGTTTAATAGAACAATCATCCAGCACAATGATCAGGAAGAGGAAAGTCATTTAAACCATCAGTCCAGAGCATAACAGCAGTATAAAAGGCAAACAGGGCAGAGGATTTTTAGGTGAGGCACAGAATATAAAGCAGTAGAGGTTTTTATAGCACACGCTTACTTTGCCATAGTGGGGATGCGGCATTAAACTACACAGGTGGCTGATAACTGTGAACAGTCTAAAATATTTTCTCAGAAAAGAGGAAAATAATAGCATTATTTTGGGCAAAGGCACACCTTTTTCCCATTTGCATAGTACCTAATACAACAAAGTACTGGACTGCAATGCTCACAAATCCTTATCATGATTAAAATAAAAAAGCTTGTAACAAAATGATTTTAAAAAATGAAGAGCACAATTACAGAAAATGCTTGAAATTGGTTTTTTTGTTTGTTTGTTTTTGTTTGTTTTGTTTTATTTATTTATTTAAAACTAGTTTATATATGTACTCTATTCAAAGATTGTAGCAGCCCACAGACTACAAAGCAAAATCCCTGTTCTCAGCAAGTCTGTGAGTATTTTGCCAATGATTTGGATCAAGAACTTGACGCAGTGAGGCCAGCACTATACTGGTAGAATCCTTTGAACAACCAACACTAGTAAAATTACTTTAGAAAGGACATTATTCAAAGTATTTCTGACCTTCATTGGGATTATTCCAAATTCATATCAGTAACATCAGCTTTTCCTATCCAAGAACAACAATGAGAAAGGAAACACAGGTTTGGAAGTAATACTGAAGAATGTCAAGGTGCTTGATTGGATGCTACTTTAACAAAGAAAAGGAAACTATTAGTTTTCATGGATCAGAGAGTATGAAGCAGCAGCTTTTATCCTCACTGTTAAGGTGGTGCAGTCAGCAAATGCAAACAAACGCAAGCCTTTTCTTCTCCGGTTGCAAAGGGCTCCTCATGTAAGCGTGAATACAACTGAGATGGGTCTGCTGGATCCAGCTTCTCTTCCATCATACTCTCTAATTTCTCATTTTTCTTCACTTAATTTTATATTTTCCCTTGGGAATTTTCACATTATCAAGTCACAGTTCACTGCTGAACTACTATGGGTGTTAAACACTGTCCTTGAATATCCATATAACAGAGATGTTCCATCAAAAGACTTTTTAAGTTTCATGCTAGAACCTCCCTTCTGCAGAGCAATGGTCAATTATTTCTTCTCTTTACTGAAAATCCAAAAAGGTTTTTGAAAATAAAAAAAAAGGAAATAATGACTGACTAATAAACTACAGATGTATATTCTAGTTTAACATATTTATTTACATTTTCTCATTGCTTCCATTAACCAAAAGTGTCATCCACACAGTTTCATACACTATGATGAGTTTTCATATTGCTACTTTAATTAGATTGAAATAAAACTAAAGTGTAGTATCTGCTTGGAAAAGTAGGAAATACTGAAGTGGAGATTTCAATAGGAATAGAAAATACTTTGCTCTTTGTAGTTCTTATAGCTATTCCAATACTGAAATTTTGATAGATCACGTATCTATAAAATATATTAATACTAGTAGACAGAATTTTCATTTTTTCTCAAATATTTTTAGACTTATGCTGTATGAAATCTCTATAAAAGTACAAAGTCAGTAAACAAATTTGTTTGAAGTTTGTCTTCCTTCTGGAAAAACTAAAAGAAAGCTCTCAGTTTATGAAATACGACATATTTTGTGGTTCTTGTATAAGTACTAACACTGTGAATCCAAGAAAAATTAAGAAAAGATAGGAAATAGCTTATGCTAAATATTTTCTAGTCAGATCTTCTATCAGAAAGAAAATATACTTCCAAAACACTTGTTTAACTTTGGAAAAGATAAAAGAACACACATTATGGTGACTTTAAGATACAAAAATATTAATGATAATGTTTTGCGGGAAAACGTTTACTAAAAATATACTAATGTATAGAGTTTTCTTCTGTGTAAATTTATGTAGGTACAGCCCAGAATCTCATTCAAGTATTTAAAACATGGAGATGTACATTGAAGGGTGAATAATGTTTCTGACCTAGAAATGGAAAGTCATCTGCAGTTCACTCTGAATAAAGAACATTTTGCAAAAAAAATGTCATTCACATGCACAACAGGATAACCAGCTCAATATAACATAAAAAAAGGTGTTTTCAATTATGTTTTTGTTTGTCTGGTGGTTTGGTTTGGTTTGGTTTTCGTGTTGTGTTTGTAGCAGTCCATTAGCTGATTGAGATTGTTCTTGTTCTGCGTAGTTTACTCAGTACTGGTGAGGGACAGAGTAGTGTAGCCCAAGTAGAGTGCAAAACTGCAACTCCAACCAGTGGATTTGTTTTTTATTCCTTACAGCTCCAGGGCTCCTACCACCTTCGAGGACATGAAGTGGCTGAAATGAGAAAATTGTCTGTAGCTATATAATCCATACCAGTGAAAGCAGATCTACAGACATTTGGTGGCAATCAATCACTTATATATCCTTTGCTGTATGTTATCAAAGGCAGGTGTTTCATTTTCTCTGTTCTACTGTAACTTTTGATTGCTATATCAGGTATCTATTTTCTTTTTTTCTGCTTTGTACCTCTGAGAGGCTCTGGCAAGAAGGGTAGTGCTGGGGCTAGTGAGAGACAGGCTGCTCCAGCCTCCACTGATCGGAGCTACTTCTGAGCGTTCAGCTGTCCAATTATTCAGGAACAGATAGAGCTCTATTTAATATTCGCTGTTCTGGGTGGAAGTTGGAAAGAGTTTGGACTCCTTCCCCCACAGCAGTTTTGCAAGTTGGCTGATTTGCACTTTGATATTTTTCTTCTCTAAAGAAGAATTAAAAATTCCTGTTCACAGATGTGATCATTCTAGTAAATAAGATCCTACCAGTCAACACAGACAGTTTGGTAAAATAGTTTAGCAGGCTGACCAATGTAGTTAAATTATATTAATTATTAAATGACATTTCATTTAACTCCTATAGACAAGAGATTAATCTTTAGATATGTATATCTGGAGAAAAACAAAACAAAACAAAAAAAAAAAACAAAAAAACATACATCACCACACTAACCACATTGTGACCTAGATTTATGCTGTACATATTATTGGCTGGAAATATATCAGTTTTGTAAACAAATGTATGAATTAATTACTTACAGTATGATGAATGATACTTTTCTGAGTGATAAAAGTAAAAACATGAAAAGAGATTTTAAAAAATCTGTATCTTGAAAAACAGTCATCTGATTAAATTAGTAAATTTCTTAGATGCAATACTAGAATATAATAGGGAAACAATACATTTATGGCAAAGATAAGAAGGCATATTTCATCTAAGAAATCGGTGAAATGCATACCACTCAAAACAGTAAAATTCTTAGTTCTATGGAGTGTGTCTGACAGTGAGATTTAAAAAAGATCTAAGTGTTTGACCTTTTTTTAATAAGTAGACTATTTCAAATGAGCACATCTGGTTTATGTTCCTAAACCTCTGGCCTTTAAAAATTTCTGTTCCCAATTCGCACAAAATACCATTCAGGATTGTTTGACATGGTGACCTTCCCTGTAGGTGGCTGGCTGAATAAACTGATTAAATAGATTCAGGAATTTAGCATATATACAGCAAGTTAACACTTGCGTCCTGCAATCATTAGTAAACATCGTATTATTCCTCTGTGCTTTTTACTTTAAGTATGGAATTGAACTGAAATAAAAAAAAAATCTATTCATATTTTTCAGCTGTGGAGCTGAAATAAAGAAAGCATTTATTAATTTTTGTGTCAGAAAAGTTAGCAATATTTTGTCACATTTTCTTAGATATGAAGCAACATAAATCAGAAAAATTCAAGTAATTACAATATTAAATATCATGGTTTCACAGAGATAGAGGCATTGAAGAGGTGGACAGGATAGGTACATAAATTCAAATGGTCAGTAAATATTTAACAAATGCTCTTGTACACAGTAGAGTTAAAAATTAAATAGTGAATGGTCTGGGAAGGTTTCGTTTTTTACCATACTCATTAATAGAACATTCATTGTTGTTTGTGTAGAGTGTAATTCTTTCTGACTTTGTCTTCCATTTGCCTTGAGGACAAGCAAGTTTAAAACTGTTCAGCACACTGCACCATGCAGAACAGGTAATCTGTCTAATTAAGGCCTGTAAGGATGTTCAAAGTAAAATATTGAAGAGCTTCCATAACCTCACTTTCACCCTCCCTATGTACCACAGCTTCTGAGACTCAGAGATACCCTAGCCATTAACTCAAGTGTTTACACTCTAAGCTCAAATTCTACTTTGCCAGAATGGTTCATTTCACATTTTACAAGTCTGTTTTCTCGTTTACAAGCAGAAAGCAATTTATCAAATTTTTATATTACATTTCTCAGCTTGTTCCAATATTGGAGGATATAATATATGCCTGGAAATTCAAAATGCAAAAGCATAGGGTGACTTTATCCAGGGACCTAATAAGATTTATATCCACATTCTTTTTTCGTGTGTTCATTTGGTGCATTTCAATGAATTATTAATTATGACCAACAATAAAATATTATTTTGCTCTGATGCACAGCAAAAGGAAAGATACCCAAGAGAAATCCATCTGACAGTTCAAAGTAGACATGGCCAAAATATGCTCACAAGTTTCTCATCAAGTATTGCACAACATGCATCTGTCCGTCAAATGAACCAGACTGACTGAGCCTTTCCGAAGATACGGATGTAACCTATGGGGAAGTAAAGTCAAGATTTATTACATATTGGGAGGCATTGATTTTTGTTGTTGTTGTTTTGTTGTTTTTGTCATAGCTAAAACTATGACAGTGTAACATGAAAAGATTTCATTCTATTTTCCAAAACTATTTTTAAAGGTTGACATTTGGGATGGAAATGCATGGTAGCATGCATGTTCTGAAGCTGACAGCAGTCAGACTCAAAGCTGCATGTAATAGCTTTTTACTTAGTAGATTTAAATCATACTTAAACTCAGCATTATGTAACTGCTATAAATATGTTATTATCTGCTGAGAAATTTGTTTTCGTTTCACTTTTATTACATTCTCCTAAGTGGCCTTAATTCTAACACAAGCTTTCAGAATATTCTAGGTACATATTATTGCATCTTCTTGTCATTTAAGTTATACACCTTGTTTTTTAATTTATTGAAAAAATACAGTTATTCAAGTATTTTGTCTGCATAGCATTAGCATTCTTTATGCACTACTTACTAATGAATATTGTATAGCCAAAAAAACCCTCTAGTTTCTTTACCCTCTACCCTTCTTTACTTTCAAGGTCATTGTAAGAAGTGTTTTTGAAACTATAATGAACAAGTGTTAAAAACGAATGAAATTTCTCTTCCTTACAGCTATCCAAAGAGTCAAAGAGTATCTTGTAAAATATTCAGAGACAATGTCAAGTTAAAACCACTTTGTGTCTAAAAGTAATAAGATAGGACTAAATATATTTCTGATTTTCTTTTAATAGAGAAGGCAGTTTTGTTTTGGTCTTTGTCATGCTATAAACATATAAAAGATAACACTGTGCCTCGTACATTAAGATGCAGTAAGACTATTTGTTCTCTGCAAAATCTTCAGTTCAACTTGAAGCCTATCAGAAAAATATTCAATGTGCTAAATAGAGCTAATTGAAGAATATATCATGCATTTTACCGATTGCTGAAAAATCACTTTTTATCATGTAAGTAATGAAATGTTTCATGCTTATAAAGGATTACTAAGAATGATAAGAAATCTGCTTCAAAAAATCATACCAAAAGCTAGCTTAATGCTTACTTGAAGGAAAAGTGAGTGCTAATGGATTTTGACAAGCTGATCATGCCTATAATAGCATCAAGCATACCAAATTCTTTTTCACACCACACAGTCCCCAAGGGATCATCAGCCTACAGATTAAAAGCCCTGACCTTTGACCTTTCTATAGTTAACTATCTGTCAAGTGATTGTTAGCCAAGCTGCCAACAGGCATGAGATCTCTTCTCTGTTTATATTAATTACAATTACTGTTCTTAAGTAAGAGCAATTCACAATATTCTTTCCCTATATTTTGAAGCTTCCTCTATAATCTCTCTTTCAGCTGCTACTGTCCATTTAAAAAAAAGGATCTGATCTGAAATGTTATCTACTCTTTCAGCTGTCAAGCCTTTCCACTTTCTTCATCATTGATTAGCTTCCTAAGAAAACTGAGTTACACCATCCTTTCTTCCTCAGCCTTTGATCAGCTCACAGGGAAATAGCCAATTCCTTATGAAATGCAACAGTTTGCCCCTCTTCTCCCCTCCCAATTCTAAGGGAACATTACCAAGTTAATACTCTCAAGTTGTAACTGGAGGTGAGTTAAATGTTCACCTATATCCTCCTTGTTCTTTCAACGACTTGAATTAGAAAATTAAAAGCTCAGTCATATCTCATACTTCTGTGTTTTATAGCACTTACAGATTTAGAATAAAATATTTCTTCTGGAGGGTAGGACAAAAAGTCTTGTCATGTCACCTAAGCACCTCACAGTTGGCTTTTCTTGTTACAGACCAACAAAGCTCACACCCAGCTGGGACTGCAGAATACCAACACCTCTCGGTTCCAGGGAGCTGTTATGGAGTTTCCTGCGGGGGCAGGAGCGAACACCTCTGCATCAGTGTCATTTACTCTCTTGTCTACTTCAGAGCCCGAATCAGCTGCTGCACAGAAGTAGGGCTCACTGGGGCTCACCACAGCTCTTCTGCCTGCAGATGCTCTTTGGCGCAGCTATACAGCATTAATGAGAGGGGAGAACTGCTGTCTCCTTAGCTGGTGGGTGCAAAAGTTTAGTGAAATGAGCTGAAAAGTGTCTCTGCTCTGTACTTGAAATAAGTGATAGGAAAGGAATAATTATAGTTGCAAGAAGTAGGACGTTGCACAGGGGAAGTTTCTCAGTGTCTCTCTCATACGTCTGTATCGAATCAGGAGCAGTCTGTTTGATTCTGGGTGAGATTAGATAGATTTTCCATTTCACTGGGATTTGAAAAAAAAGAAGACTAACCATTATTATACTAGATGATGTCAATACATGTAGATCCTGCCCCACGGTAAAACAGTACGCTCAAAAATAAATTTAAAGCTTTATCCCTGTTATCTTCTCAGAAGCCATACCCAGCTTTTCCATACTCTGATTTTCAAAAGCTTGACAGTTTACTATTTTTCTTCTTTCTTTCCAGGGAGAAAATACTCAGCAGAAATAACCATATATTATGGCAAATTGAGATCTAGTGACTAATGGCTAATTGTTATTGCAATTCTTGACCTGATCTGTAGTGCTGGAAACCAAATCTCAGTCTCCAGAGTGTAACCAGATATAGCAAGCAGCCCCTTAGTTTATACAGGTAGTGTATTAACAACAGAGCAACTTCAAGATTGTTACCCTAATGAACAGTCTCAGATCTAATAAATTCCAATGCTAAAACTAGGTGAACACACAATTGTTTTCATTCAAACTGACAGAACTGAAAATAAGACATTTCTCATATTAGTTTATTCAGGGTGAAGAATAGCATTAGAGAAATAGAGGAAACCTTCTCATTGGTGTACTTTTTCAACAGCTTCAAGCTGTTAACAGTTACATTGTCCCCGGGTATGGGGTAGTGCATGTTATGGTTAAATGATTAGTTTAGAGGCTCTTGACATACAGACTTTTTCTGTTCCCCAGTATCAGCTGTGAAAATGTATTTCCAAGCAATTAAACCTCATCTCCTGCTGGCTTGGGAGCCAGGAACCTTCAAATTTCAATTCAAATTCTTCAACACCTACAACAGTCGGAAAAAAAATAAAACTCTGCTAGTTAGAGTCACAAAGGAATCTATTGATATGTGTTTGAGAGTCTTTTAAAGAGGAAAATGAAAGGCTTGGGAAGAAAAGTTGCTAACATTGTAAGTAAAGCAGATGACAAAAAGTATCCTCTTTTATTTTTGCAGTTTTGGAATTTGCAGCACACATACACATCAGTATGCAAAACTGAAAGAGAGGCATGTACTACAAAACAGTAGGAAGTCAGAGTTAATCTCTGACTCTTTCCTCCTTCTCCCCAGGCCTAAAGAAGATTTTCCTACTATACAAGTTTTAAAGGAAGGAACCTCTATTTGCAAATGCTTGGGTGATAGCTCAGGTAAAAAATGTGGTGATAACTGCAAGGTTGTTGTATGGCACAGGTCATTTCGGTGACCTAGGTGGCAACTTGTTTTGCTTGTGGGGAGGTGAGTGCCAGATGGCTTGAAGGGAGGGCACAGAATCATTTTCTCCAAAAATTGTCAGCTCCTCTATGCAGATGCTGGAGAGTTGAATATTCAAGTTAATTTCTAGCTATGTTCAAAGAACATTAATGGGCCATTGCTAAGAGCCAGCTTGTAGGAATGTCAAGGAGAATAAGGATACACCATTACTGTACCTATATATTTCTTACCCAGCTTGCTACTGGAACTTTTGAATGATGCATTGCCATAAGTATTGTGATTCTAGCATGTGTTTCTTCTGTATTTCAATGTCTGTTTTATTAGAGATACATATAAATAGGAAAAAGAGGAAAAAAACCCTTGATTATGTTGGTTTTATATACTAAGGAAAAAAATGGCAAAAGCTTTCTATCAGATGCTATCACAGCAAGGATAAAGTATGTGCTTTGGGCAGATGCAGCTGCTGCCTGCAATATTCTCTTTACTGTTGCTCGTAACATGTGGCTATGGTTTTCATCTTGCATAAAGTATAATCAATCATGCTGGCCAATAGCCTGTGTGTGATATAATTTAGGGTAGTTTGATGTGGAGAAGTTTAATAATTTATTTTGTAAGGCAAAATCTACTTGAATTAAAGATAAATGGCAAGAAAGAGTTAATGTAGTTCATGCATATTTTTAAGGACTCAGCTCAAACCTGAGGGTACTGACTTGTGGGGAGGAAATTCTGGTAAACATCTAGGTCCAAGGAGAATGTCCTCTGTCCATGATTTGTCTATTTGAGTGGGGAGGAGGCAACTTCCTGAATCTACACCCACCTTTCTAACATTAGCAGAATTCTCTGGATATTCACTCCTCCCCAGCAAGAAACATTTGTAACTTCAATTCCGATCAAAGTACCAAAAGCCACTCTTTTGGTACAGAATTACCTAATAGTTCAGTCCTTCCATGAAGTGCTGTTCAACAGACCCGACAGAACAACGAAAGGTAAGGCTGGCTTAAGTAATAGCCTGAGCAGCTGGAGCACAAAAGCTCCCATTCAGTTGGGTAGTCATCACATTATTGCTGGATCTTTGGGCTTGTTTTCATGAAATAGTATGCTTGTTAGACACCTTTTTGTCAGAAATAGTCATCTTACTTCTAGATTTATCAGCCAGACTTAGTAACATGAAGTAAAGCCTTTTAGTTCATTAACATTTCTGCTTTCATTCAAATCACCTCAAACTTGGACTTCCTACATGGAACTGATCTCATGCTTTAATTGCAATTAACTTATTAGTACTCCTCTACGCATTCTTAAACTGCAACAATTTTTATACTTTTATCATACTAATAAGCTGGCCAATGGCTTCCTGCAATATAATTGAGTAAGATATCTCCAGTTAAAATTTTACATTGTTTCTAAAGAGTGTAACTTGATATGTTAATCTCATACTACTGGAAGAATGATATTTTGTTCCTTTAGAATTTCTATTTTAATACTTTTTTTGATTTCCACAGATGTCAAAAGTAAGTAACAATTAGAATTGGATGAATACAGCAAACATATTTCTATGAATATTCTTTTTATTTTAAAGGAATTAGTTTAAATTGTGTACATACTGCTTCTGTGATTACTTTCCACAAATATTCTCATAAATGAGTTTGTGGAAAAGAACATACAGAAAATGAGGCACTTACATATGGCCATTATACGAATCACACTTTTAATTTAAAGTGTAAGTATTTGGCTTTAAAGTTTCATAGATAAAGCTATCTAACCAGGGAACAGAAATATACTTTATGACCTTCATGACAAGTCTCATGACAAGTCTCTTTGTGTTAAATGCAGTTCCCAAATAACTTTTTATTATTATTATTTGTCTACAAAGTGGGAGTANCCCCCGTTCTTATCCAGTGGCTTACAGGCATTAAACTCCACAGAATCTCCTGTGGGTCTTCAGGAAAAGTACTTTCCTGATCAGTGTTTCTTTGGTGTTGTGCACATGCTTTCCAGAAGATTTTCCCAGTTAAACATACTTGGTAGTTCTCAGGTGAGGTGTAGTTTCTGCCTCCAGCAAGGTCTCCTGCGTACCACAAACAGTATGAAATGGCCAGATGA
>VXAL01014428.1:0-11710 GCA_013399475.1 Chauna torquata | reverse complement strand
TATTTCTGAGACAGACATAAGGACAATTCATCAACAAAATAGACAAGATTCAATGGGGAGATAATGCAGTTGGGTTTGATTAAAGAAAGCCCAGTACTGACTAGACTTTATAGTTTGACTATAATATGATTTGTTCTTTTGTCTGGATGAAAGAGAAACAGAAAAAGGATAAGGAATAAGAAATAGTTTCAGAGAAAATCTTGAGAAATAGTTATTTTAATTATATTTAATTACAATTGTAGGAATACATTTTAAAATGGATATTCTTAAATATAGAATGAGATGAGAAATTAATCTAGTTTTTGAAGAAGTCTGATATGTGTTTTTTGAGAGAGAATTAAATTAGGCGAAATCTTCTCCAGCCAATTAGGTCCATGACATTCATTCCAGCTGCTTTGTAGGAAAAAAAAAAAAAATTCTTAGCTAATTTTTGTGATCCAAACTAATGTTTAATGTTTACATCTTTCATATCTATAATTGTGTATACAGTGACCCATGCACTAGAAGGTACGGCAGAAGTAGATGCTCGGATTTACATTGTCAACAGAAATCTGAACAGTTATGGTACCTTGGACTTGCCTATGCATCCATTCATGGGTCACTCAAAACCTAAGATTCAGCCTATTGTAGCATTTCAACTAGATGAAAATGATGGATACCTCTTCCAAATATAAAGCGTGCATGAAGTTCTATTGCTGCTGTGCTTTGAAGGTAGCAGCTTTATTTCTTGATCTACATTCTCTCTTCACTCTACTGTCTTCATAAACCAAAATCTTAAGTTCCATGAGGAGGCCTTACTACACATTCAAAGCTATAAGGGAGGAAGACAAGTAATTAAATAATTAGTTCAAAGCTGTATTATAGTGAATTATAACAATGTAAGTTTGTAGCTTCATGACCTATACTGAGCACTGCCTACACTTTGAAAGGTCCTGTAAAGGAAAAGGTTTTCATCAGTAAATATTACTCACACTGAGCAGTGCATTTTGACTTGCCACAGGATAGAGCACTGAGAGTGCCTTCATATGAAGTAACTTATTCTAATTCAAAAAGAGAACAAGTGACCTTATAACAACAACAAGCAATATTCTGTGCATGGTGTGAGTTACTGCTGAGCATCATGTACACTATAAATTCACTTTTCCCCTAACTAGCTGCACTCTAACTTTTGCATACAGACCAGCCTTGAGATGTTATCTTGTGTGATGCAAGAACCAGGCAAATCTTCACAGCTTCTTTTAGGCTTCTTTTTTTTTTTTTTTTTTTTTTGCCTTTTTATCATGTAACATTTAACAATAATGGCTTACTCATTCTTATCTCCTTGATATTTATTGCAGGAATATTAATTCTGATAGTCTCGTTGGTGTTACTATGGCTGCGATAGAACTGTAGCAGAATTTCCACTGGTATTCAGAATTAATTACCAGACCCATTACTTTGAAGCATTTTCCTTTTAGTACTACTCTGTTATGTGGGACTTGTTCTCATAGCACTTACCTGAACAAAACTTAATGAACTTCTGTGGAGTAAATAAGGTAGATGTTGTTTTCACATTGGCCCCAGTTGGGCCCAAAGTGGCAGAAAGCAACCCAATGAGAGTTGGGAATGCATAGTCTATGGCAATTACAAATGACTCCAGTTGCTCCTGCCAGCTCCCCAAAGAATGTGCTACCCTTCAGATGCTGTAGTCATTTGTAACTACACTCAAGAGGAAGAAGATAAGTATAGACAAAGTGAAGCAATTTATCTAATAGAGGAGGTTTATTAATTGAGGTGGTGCAGATCTTTTTTCACACAAAGAAAACTTGATTGCACTTAAAATTCCACTACAGGCAAAAGATGCAAAGTTATTAAATAAAAGGTTACCAGTCATTCCTTCAAATCTCCATGGAACAACAACAACAAAAGTCTAAAGACCACAGCAAGTGATCTACTTATTCAGAGGCTGTCTGCTGACCTTCTTAACAGACTGGAAATTCACAGATATTGATTACTGCTTTAAGAAAAATGCCTTAAAAATCCTTTTATAATTTAAACTTCTGTTGTCCTGATCTGCATTAAAGATATTTTGAATGGATAGTGTCTCACCTTGGAATGTGACTTTTTATTGCATTATTCTGACAGAGCTTTTCAGCTTCTTAACTAAGTTATTTTAATCTGCATTTATAGTGCCAAGGTCTGTCCATTTTATTTCATAAAATAAGCAAGGATTATAAGTGACTTACTTATTCACATTACCAGTCTGTACCACATCATAGATCTTTATAAAGAGGTTTGAACTGATAAGTTATTTGGGGGGGGGGGGTGTATAACATAGTGTGAACTCTTTCCTCCAGTGACCTTTTTGCTTTCAGTAACTCATCTTCTCAGTCAGTAGAAGGAAACCTGTTTTTTCTTAAATAAGCACAAATGTTAAGGTCCCTATTTTACCGCCATCTAACAAGTGCATTTTAGGTGTAGTTAACAGGGCCGGGCTAAAGGAAAATGAAGAGTTTTTTAAAAGTATATTCTGAAATGTGAGACATATTCTTATGTCCTGCAAAGAATGTTGACTATTCTTGTGATTTCGAACAAGTCATTTTATATTTGCTGATGTAAACATATGTTCAGAGTAAGGGAAAGATTGTATTCTGCAGCTGCTTCAGGAAAAAGAAAAAAAAAGAAAAAAAAAGAAGAGAAAAAAAATCAGCTTTAGCAAATCAATGTGATTCTCAATAAACAAAACTGACAAACCAGCTGCAAACTGAAGAGGAACAGGATAAAAATTAGCAAAACTCAGAGAAGATACTGAGATTCTATTAGCAATCCATCACTGAGACTCTATTAGACTTTCAAAAAACATGATTCAGTCAAAATCCAACTTTCATTCAAAAAAAGTCTTAATTAAAAATTTTTGAGCAGACTTAAATTTCCATAGAGAGAGTGGACCTTTAGACAGCAAGCTCTGAAGAGCAAGAGCAAGTTCTTTGTTTTGCAACAAATCATGATGAGCTTTTATTTAGCTAGAAGTATGCCATTCTTAAAATTAAACTCCTGTTTCTACTGACAAGGTTTTCTAGTGAACAACAAAAGCTCAGGACCCTATTCTGTGTTTTCTTATTCTGGTGTAGATGGAGGTGTAATTTTATCTAGGTTTAATCAAAAACAACCAGAAGTAAAGCAGCTGTGTGTTTCCAGTGTGTTTTCTGAAACAGCTTATAACTTAAGAGTGTAAATTAATTCTCTGTAGGATATTCTAGGCTTCCAGGTAAGATTTTCTTTAAAAGTATGCATTAATCAAAGATCTATCATAACAGTAAAAGCATCATGGTGCATTACTCTATTTCTCTGACAATTCGATGGGTCTATGTACAACTTACAATTTTGAAAGAATTTTAAAACTGCTGAGTTAGTAAGTGCATCAGTTTATGTGAAGCCTGCTAGGACGTATCTCTCTGACTAGAGATGATGAAGGGTTATTAAACTCTGATGACCACTACTCAGACAGGTACATCTCAAAGAGCTGGATAGTCACATCTTATGATAAACATTTTACAGTTTCTCTGTTCAGCTCAGGATGTTGAAAAAGTGAAATAATCCTAAACAGCAGAATGAAAAAAGTCATCTATGAACACTATAACTTCAAAAACCAGAGCCTAACAAATAGACTCAAAGTGTGATAAAAAAAAAAAAAAAGAGTTTCAGAGTGACTGACAGAGATAGTGGAAGCCAACAAGTGGGGCAGTACTTCTAGGACAGACAGACCCTCTCTGATTGTGTGAATGGATGGTACCATATCTGGTGCCAAGAGGGAGGGTAGGTCATAGAAAGACGAGCAGAGCACTTTGTCAAGCATATCTAAAAATACTGAGAAAACTGAGAAAGGAAAATGTAGACTGACATTTAGACAGGATATTTTAATTGCAAAAATCACTTGGGAAATTTGGAGGTGGGGGACATGGGATATTACAAGTCCATTTTGTAAGGAGCTGGTCTACACAAACTTCCAATTTCCAATGAAGGTGGAGGAGCGTGGGACTGAGGAACTCATTCTGTTGCTACGTGACTTGAGTAAAATAAAAGCAGTTGGAGCTGACTGAGGGCCTCAGTTTCCCTGTCTATAAGACAGGTTTTAATAACTTCAGCCATCTTCATAAAATATTTTGAAGTATATGAACAAAGAAAGATAGCTATCAAAGAGCTTGATATCCTTAAGAACTCTGACCTCAGCTAAAATATTTTTGGCTATAATAATTAATCCCAAACTCTTATTATTGAAATAAATGTTGTGTGTTTCATCAATAGAAAAAACATGTCACACTGCTTTCATAAATCAAGTACTGTGTTTACATTTTCTAAAAGCTCTAGTTAAGTGACGACAGAGTTTGTGTGTTCTGCAGATGTATATGATCATAATATTTACTGGTGATATAAGCTTGGCTTTGATTCTCTGCATTAACTTTATCAATACAAGATAACAAATGACTGAATGTAACTGAAAGCTCTGCTCAGAAGGCAATGTTGGATATATGTCTTTTGATTGACCTCATAAACAAATCAGCATTTCTCCCTGGTCAAAGCATTCTCTGAGGCTGCTAATCATCACAGAAGAAATATTATACTTTCATTCCTCACTCATGCAATCCATAAATTAAGGCACAACTGATTCTCACACCATCAGTGGGTAGCAAAGAAGTTTCAAGAATATATTTTCATTACCTGAGTGCCACATTGTCCTGTGTGGCAATTTAGTATGCTCACCCGTACTAGTGGGAACATACTGGTTAGTTCATACAGACTAGATCTGCTTTCTGAGGGAAGATATAGCACTCCTTCCTCTTCCTTTTTCATAGTCCTGGGGGTGTCTCTGCAGGATGGGGATCAACGTAGTTAACTCTGGGGCTGTGCTGAATGGCTGGGTGACCACAACCTCCCCTCCGTGCCTTCCATGTAGTGACCTGGGATAAACCCCACAAAGGAAACATCTTGTTTTTCCCCACCTCTTGAGGCTTCTTTGGCCTATTCTGAAGGTGTCTGGGCACTGGCTGACCTCCCCCATGCTGCTTAAATTTGTAAAAGAATGCAGCAAAGAGTAGCTATGCTTGAGGTTGCTCAGACTGCAAATAGGCTGATTCCTCTCAATAATCAATTAGTAAAAAATTTAACAAGACATAGCAGGAAGGAGTTAAGCAAATTAGAAGTATTCCCAAGATTTTACTTCTATTCAGCTATAATTAAAATCAAACAACAGTGCAAAAATAGTTTGGGAATATCGTACAATGTAGCTCTAAAAAATCCCAGGAGGAAGTTATAAATGCTTCCAGCAAACAAAATAAAGAGAAACATTAGTCAGTTGTAAGCCTCATTTCCTCAATGATGGGAGGTAACAATGCCATAAATCACTAGTTACCTTAAATCATATGATCTTTTGTGCCATGGGCATTTTGGTAATCTTTACACTTACCATCATGGGAATATTTGTTGAATAAATATTTACTAGACCAAACACACTATTTCAGTACAACAAGCATTTCTGTAAACAGCACTGAAAAATGACCTGAGCATGGTAGGGACTCTCAGCTAAGTATCATTTATTACCAGATTTATAGAAGAATTCTTTAATAAATGATGTGTGAGCAAATACACCTCCTAATAAAAGAACAAGATGTTCATTACAATGACTTAAAGGTCAGTTCAATAGTTTGAATTGGAAATACACCTGATGTTCATATAACCTGTAGTGTTTTATTCTGGAACTGACAAAAAGAAGCACACCGAGCATGCATCTCAGCCAGCTCTTGTCTCACCTTGCACAGCACTGGGCTACTTTGGTCAGAAAACATGACAAGGACTTGACTAGAGCCAAGAATGCATTTTGCAAGGCTTGTGGTCAAGTTATTTTGTTCTGACGCTGATATGCTGCTTAATACTCTTTCAGTGTTAGCACAAATATCTGCAATTCTTTGTGCAAGGAAAGGTGCATTCTTAAATCTCAAGAAACTTGCCCAACATAGTGAGTTTATTCTCTGTTCTTCACTGAAGTATGAACAGCCACAACAGCAAGGTCAAGTTTATGTGAATAAGGAATTTTAGACTGGAGTCATAGTAGTAATTACCAGCAATTTTTGTAGATTTCTTTTATGACAAATATTTCACATTTATATTCTATGCCCACTCGCCAATGCAAACATAAGCAGAGTAGTTCCTATGATGAAAAATCTGCAATTCTGTGGAAAATAGCTTTCATTGCTATGTGAAAAACTGAGAGGTAGAGACTTGAATGAGGAAATATTTGGCTCTCTGTGAGTCTGACACTTAAAATGTGATGATTACCTGTTACTTTTACTGGTGATGGGAATTTCTCAGTTTGACGACAGGGTCGGAAGATTAGCTCTAATTGCTACTGCTAGGTCTGGGAAAGCGGAGGAGGCAGATGATGTGTGCTTGGGGGGGGCACCTCTGCACCCACACCCCACAACACTGCACAGCAGCAGCCTGCTTTCCAGCATGTAAGGAGGACCTGCCAATGGCAAAACTAGTGCGTTTGTGGCATTTGGAGGGGATCAGTACGGGGACTAAGCCTTGCCACTCAGGGTCAGCTTAGCCTCAACAGTCAAATAACTGTTGGTTATTAGACCAAAAGTTGAGTCTTTGGCAACTCTTAAAGATTGAGTGATATTAATCAGAAGGTCTACGGTTAAGGGCATTGGTGAATAATGTTCATAAGTATTGCTAGTAAATAAGCGAATAAATTGTTGATAGGTTAAGAACAGGAATTTTTTTTGGAGGTGACTTTTTTTTTTTTCTTCCTACATTCTCCACCTGGAGCTGAGTGACTCACAGGCTGGAATAATGTAGGAGAAGAAATGAGGTTTTGTTCTTTTGGAAGATATTACAGAGAGTGTTTTGAGGCATTCCACTGATATTTATTCAGTCTTGTTTTTAGCATGACCTCTAGATGGGGAAGTTCTGTGATATTGTGGGGTAATGTAGGGTGCAAAACTGTGCCCATTGAGAATGATCATCATTATAGGTGCTTGCAGAATTTCTATTACTAAAAGTATGCCAATGTCATGGGGAGACTCATAACTAGAAAGCAAATATTTCTTTAATTTTACATTGAAACTCATGAACTGCAGAACATCCTGTACTGCGACTAAATCAGAATTTTGCCAAAATTCCAATAAAAAAAAGCAAGTGAATTTTTTTCATTTTCCAGTCAACAACGAGGAGCAAGTGTGTGATTTTTATATTAATGGATCCTGTTTAAAGTAGTAGGATGAAAAGGTATTACAAAACCAAACAGAGCTGAAGTAAAGCATTAATGAACATGAAAAAACAAAAACAACAACAACAAAACGGCAACAAAAAAGACTTTGTAATGTCAGCATTCATGATTTGACAGAAAGCGGATAAAATCTAGCAGAGATTAAAACAGACACACAGATAAAATACCAGATTGCCTGTGGCAAACTCTGGGAGCAGGCTTGCTCACATGGAATAGGAATATAACATTAAGATATGACAGGCCATGTTTTATTGGTTCATTCTTGCATGCCTCAGGTAAGTTTTGAGGCAGGGGGCCATAGGCTATTAATTGAGATACTTTGCAGTGGTTTAGCCCTAGAACACCAAAAGCTATTCTGTGATCACTCACAGAAAATCAATCACAAAAATTCCATTTTAGGAAGATGTAACATAATCTCAAATATAAATAACAAGTAAGAAACACACAGGCAGGACTATCTGCTTTCTTTCATCTGAGGAATTAAAAATGACTTCTATAAAGTAGGAATTGATCAAATACAATAAATCATGCAGAAAACAAGGAAAGATAGAAAAATCTAATAGGTGAGCCACAATTAGGAATTTTTGTGAGTTTTCCCACAAGATAATGACAATCATTTAAATAAAAGACTTTAACGTGTTCTATCAAATCATCACTGAAATGTATTAAAATGCCATTGCCAATAATCATATCTAAAAATATCTTTTGAAAACCTTGTCACCTAGTGTTGTCATTTCCAGGAATACCTTGCTGGTTTAGTCCAGTAGCAATCTAGAAAATGGGCACTTAAGCACAGGTAGTACAGTAATTTCCTTTTTTGATCCCGAGAGAAGTCAAGCTCCATGCCTTGCCAGCATAGTACTAGGCAGGGGGTGAAGTCCTTTGTAGAGAGAGCTAAAGATAGCATCATTTTCATGCCTCTGTTCTGTTGCTCTGCTGAACAGGACGACACAAGGGATCATCAAAACATGAGAGAGATTCCATACTTCTTTGTAAATAAAGTGCACTGATTTAACTCAGGGGCACTAGAAGTAACTCAGTTCAAGTCCATATTAGCAGGACAGTAACCATAAAATAAATATAAAACAAGAAATAGACACACAGATAATAAGTATCTTTTTGCCTAAATGAAAGTAGAAGTGTGTACATAAGTCGTGAGGGAATTGGGCTAAAGTCACCTCATAAAAGAAATATTCAGAACATTCATATGTACTTTAACAAATATTTCAGAATAAATTATTTTCTATCAAATACTCTGTCTTATTTTGTTTAGTGCATAATGAAACAGAAGCTCCCCACTGTATGATCTCTTTAATCAGATCCAGCAGTTATTATGAATAATTTTAAGCACGTGAGGAATATTATCAGATATTCTCATGTGCTTAAAGCATTTGTCACATAAGGTAAGACAACTTCAAGCAACTTATGTGGGGATCAAATAAGTTGTCATATCAAGTATGACATTTCATGAAAACTTTGGGAGGCTTGGGGTCGGGGGGGAGGGGGAGCAGTGCAAACATTATACAGGCTTCTATCCACACCAGATCTCTATGTCCTTCAAATGTTTATTCTTTCTGGTTTTATGGAAACATATGTTAATAATATGACGGGGTCACAAAGAAGAATATCTCTGTTTTGTGTGTGTACTGTATATGTATTTACTGCATACATGTGTATACTGCATATATGTATATAGATATATATACATATATATATGTACTACATAGAGGCTACATAGAAAGGTTAAAGGAAAATGGGATTACAGTTCTCGTGGTGTCTCAGGAACCACCTTCCTTCCCAGAAGGAGAATTGAAATTTTGTTGTCCAGAGCTCTGAACCAGCTTTCTATGTGACTCTTCCACAGGCTGTGCCTCACGTGGCTGGTGCTGACTAACAGGAGGCAACAAAGAGAAAGGAACAGAAGTGCTTAGAAATCTCTTTGTATAGTTGTTTCTGGTTAGTTTGCAGCAGAACAATACAAAGCTTACACATTGTGTTCATGCTAGTTAATACGGAAAGTGTGTTTTCTTGAACCACTTTCCACATTGCACTGAGATAAAATAAGAAGTGAGAAATCTCTGATAGCTATGCTGATTCCTAAACCACCTTTCTTATAGGCAGAATTATCTTTGACTGGTCATTCATTTTAAAGAAATCCTGGTTATTTGCCCATCAACTACTTTTAAACCTAAGCATTACCACAAATGAAGCTTTTCCAAAATTCTGTCCAATAACTTCATTCATGTCCATAAATTCAGACTCTTAACCAAAAGAGAAAATGGATAAATATATATGTCAAAATTTGCTTGACCATTTTTCATTATTTTATTAAGTTCAGATAATCCACAAAGATCCAGGCTGAGCTTAAGTAATTCCATTATATTATTTATTTCCATTGAAAATGCTACAGATATTGTCTGTGTATTTAGATCTAGAAAGCAAGATTGCAAAGCTGCTATATAGGTCCACATCAATTTTAGGTTTAGCAGTTGTACCTCAGAACATACCCTTGTAATTTATAGCAGCAGTTAATCATGATACAATTGAAAAGTGGTTAGGAAAGCAGTCATGTTACATGTGAAAAACAACTACGGTTTTCAAGCAAAGAACAATCTCCCAGGCCCAGTAATCCTACTTGACAGAGTCAGAGTTGGCTGNTTTTTTTTTTTTTTTTCCAGAAGTAGCTCCCTGTTGACCCTAATATCTATGAATGACTGCCTTGGTAGCAAATTTGCATTTTCCTGTTTTATTCTTCTGCTGAGAACTTCCAGTTTAGAAAATTCAGTTTTGCATATTTTACCTTTGCTGGAGTTCAGAGGTTTTGTTTTCGTCCCATACAAATGAGAAGCTACCTTCTTCTCTTTGCCCTAATGTCTTTTCTCTGTGAAATTCAAATAAAATGATTGTTCTGCTTGCAAATTTTGTGGCTTACAGGACCATCCTACAGTTCAAAGGAGTCACATACGAACCATATTTAAAGAGTAAATTTCTTTCAAAGGATAGGAAAGTGTTGTTCTCAGGATGGAAGAACAGGAAGGGCTCAAAGGTTCAGGACTGGAAAATGAAAGGATGGTGAAACTACTGTGTATGGCATTAAATAAGAAACTTTACAAAAGATTTAACAATCATGAGCAAAGCATAAGAAAGAGTGGGTTAGCAGAAGTTGCCTGAGGAGAAGAGGATAAATAGAACAGAATCTCCAGGAGGATGAAATGAGGAAAACATAGTTCTGCAGATTAAGGGGGTGAAAGAACCCTTAACAAAGTGCAAGCCCCTGAAGATTGCCACGTGAGAACCATTGTTCAAACACATCCTTTGTTTGCATTCCTGTATAGTTTTGTGTACTTATCTGTACATGCTTTCTAGGGTTTCTGTACTTCACCTTCTAATCACCATTTCAATCATCTTTGCTCTTCCAAAGTTAATTCTTTTCTGTAGACTTCTTTCCTATATGTCTAATGTTTCATGACCTACCTTTGTATTGTTCCTTCTATTCATATTGGTGTTTGCATTTTAATGCCATTTAGCATCATGTTGAAAACTCATTTATATACTGCATATTTCTCCTTCCAGACCATTAAGGAAGAAATTAATTAAGACTGGAACCATCTCTTATTTTTCTAGTTCCAAAATAAGAACTTCCTTCCAATTCATCAACTTACTTTCTACTATAGCTCTATGCTTAGTTCTTTAGTTCATTTAAAATTCATGCAAATCTTTCAACCAAGATAATTTAGATTAATTCTGAGTGTAGTACTTTGTAAAACACTGTATTAAATGATTTGCATTGTATTTGCAGTGTTTCCTTCATTCACTAATCTGGAAATTTTATCTATTCCAGGAATCAGGTTTGTCTAGCAAATGCTCACCTTTCATACTCAGCGCTAGCATAAGCTCATTTTCCGTTTTTTCTGTCCTTCCCACCAATCCTTACTTTAATTTCATTGCCTACTTTTGGCCAAGCTGGTGCACATCTTTCCAAGTAATTTAGTAATACTACCTGAAACTAAACATTTTTTGTTTCCATTCTCCTTCAGTCCCAAACTGACAATGAATCTTTGTTATTTCTGTTGGTTTTCAGGTCTTAAAACCTAACCTAACATAATTCATTGTTGCATTAAAGCTCTCTGGCATTGTAAATATTTTTGGTTTATAAAAACTCAATTATGATTACCGATTTATTTATTTATTTTTCACCTAGAGAAAAAGTTCACAGTGGGCTTAAAGAGGATCATACCATCTTTTTTCAGTTTAGAGAAATTCAAAGTCAAAATTAACTGATAGATTACATTTAGCTTTAAACTCTTTTGCTTTGGTTACTTAAATGGCATGTTTTATCAAAAGTTTTATTCAATATTCTTAAAGGCGTAAAATGCTGAAGCAGTCTCTAATTTCAGTGCCCAAAAATTAATCATTTAGCAGTGCAGATTTTTTTTTTTTTTT
>VXAL01014427.1:525258-543572 GCA_013399475.1 Chauna torquata | reverse complement strand
CGGCCCGCCCCGCCCCGCCGGGGAGCGCGGGGAGGAAGGCGGGCGGGACCCCTGCCGTCCGGGGTTTTTTTAAAGTTATCTTCCGTGTCAGGAATAAACAGAAACTTTTCTCCTAAGGGTAGCTTTTTTTTTTTTTTTTTTCTTTTTTTTTCCTTTTTTTTTTTTTTTCGAGTACAAACTACAGGAGAAGAGGGAAATTTTCTCATTAAAGTTACATCCCTGCAGTTAGTTCAATTACTTGATATATGCAGAAGATGTTGTAAATTTAAAGATTTAAATAGCTTACAAAGATGCCGGAGGCTCCATCAGTTAATTTCCTTAATTTATGGATTTTTAGCTGAGCTTCTGAAATGAAAAGGAGAATGAGAACTAGGTCAGCAGAGAGATTTGCATCCAGAACAGACTAAAATTTGTTTTCCTTGACCATCCCACAGGCCCAGGTGCGATCCTTCGTGGGGGTCAGCATCACACCTCTGACCTCCGGGCTGCGACTCTCCATATCGCCCGCGAGAGAGCGGCACCAAAGGCTGGCTTTTATTCTACAATACCCTCCGAACACAAGCGTGTCCCCAAACAGCTGCCTCACCTGATCGCTGGACCAGGCTGTAGCCTAAAAAGTCTAATCTCCTGGCACTCTGCTCAACAAGTGGAGCACGGGGAGGATGAGCTCTGCTGAGGCTCAGTGACCTGTCACGCCGCCCCAGCTACACTCGGTGTTTCTGTAAGGGTGCAGGCAGACTGTTTGGGATGACTTGGCAACATAATTTTTACTTCCTCTGTGAATTACTGACTGCTAAATGAAAGATAAATACGAGAATCTTGAGCAGCAAGCAGAGCATTGTAGAAATAAGGATGCTTCTGCACTGAGGCAAGGGAAAGGGGAAAGAGAAGACCTAAAAATATTGCACTGAACAAAAAGTAGAAATTGTCTCCTGACTCATCCCAACACATCTGCGACAGGTACCATTTAATTGTGCTGCATGGTAATGGGATGCATGGCTAATAAAGATTTGTTTCGTTTGTTTGTTTGCAGACCAAAGCAAAGACTCAAGAGCACTTGGGATGAAAGAGGCACGCACATGGTACGTAGCTTGCGTGGGATTGTTTTTACGGCATCTAGAAAAGAACAGTGTACTTGAGAGCTTTGAGTTTTTTCTTGCCTAGATTAATGCTGAGGATAATAAAGGTACGCATTATAGCTGTATATACACTCACTCATTTCTTTCTTCTCACTCAAGTGTGCGAATGCCTTTCTGTTGTTGTATTTTAATATGTATGAATATATACATATGAATTAATACTTAAAAGATTGATATAAACTAAACAGTTTTAGGAAGCAACATTGCAACATGATTAGTATTGGTGCTCGTGATTTAACGTTTCTTTTCCCACTAGATGAAGTTTCTAAGATTTGCAAGGTACATGTCAAGGACGGGTATATAAATGGATTTTTATTTATTCACAACTCCAAGACTAATTGCTTCTCTTTGCCTGAAGGCCAAGAGATTGGTTTTAATATGACACTTCAAAAGTATTCATAGAACTACAGAGATACTAAGTGTCATTGTTTAAGAGAGAAATCTCGGTATGCTACTTGTGACCCTGAAAATAAAATCTTCCACTTCATTTTGAATCCTAATGTTGTTTTTCAGAGTTTCACTTAGAGCTCAACTATTAAGAAGTGTACAAAGGAAAATATTAAATAGTATGTAGTGAAGAAAAAAGGAGAAATACTGTTAGAAGTGAACATAACTTATTTTCTCAAGAACTCTATTATCCTCCTTATAAAGCAAAACAAAATTTATAACAGAAGATTCCTGAGCTTGGTTGTAGGATATTATAACTAAAAGTGCTAAGTTATAACTTATCGTGGTGTTTTAAAACTTCTTGGCTAAATGCCCAGCATATGTTTATTAAGATATTAAATACTTCAAAATAAATACTTTGGATTTTTTTTTTTCTTATCAGAGGTTCTTTGTATTCTGTGCAGATGCTCAAAAATTGAATTGGACAGAACCACTCTGTAATGTGTTTTTTTATCTAATTATTGCATAGATCATTTCAACTTTTTCAATGAATGGATCAAAAATTTCTTGACACTCCTAAGACACCGTGAAATAGAAGTCCATAAAGAGCCCTGGCTCATTTTTCTCCATTTTTTGGTGTTTTCCAAAAATATCACATTGGGCATATTTTACAGGACAGAAAATGACAAGATCATGAAAAGATACAAATTTCAAGGAATAGAAATTTCCTACCAAAAAGATGTTACAAATATATTTGGAAATGATCAGGTTTGAATTCTGCTGGCTGTGTGAAAGAAGGTATCATGAACTGAAAAATAATATCAACCTCTTCTACACCGTGATGTATGAGTTAGCGTAACAACTTCCAGTCTGTATTGTTCTTGACGGGTCTATACGAAGGTATTCTAGTAGACTTCATCCTGTGTTGTCCTTTTCCTTATGTGTCATAAGTTGAGGTTTGAGCCTGACTTCAGGACTTCTTAAGTTACATATCTGAACCTGAGGCTGATCCTGGCTTCCTGGCAGGGAGACCGATATTCCCACTAACTGCAAAAAGTGAAGGAAGAAATCCCCAAACTGCCTGGTCCTCCTCTCTGAAACACCTCATGCTCCAGTGGGCATTTTAAGTAAGAGAGAAAATAGATCATTTAATGGAAAGCTTAAAGCAGATAAGTGAGAGTTAGTTTTTTGTTCTGTTAAAAGAAAGGAACCTATGTCTATATGTAGATTAATATTCTCAATCACAGTTAAGACATAGCTGTATTCTGGATGGAGAAAGAAATTGGAGCTTCAGAAGTAGTTGTTGGACTCCAGTGTGCTTTCAGTGAGCAAAGCCTACATGACTTCGTTGCCTTCAGTGAGGTTTCGTGGATGTGACTGCTTTAGCCTTGCTTCCTGGAGGGAGAAGACTGACCGCAGAGGCATGGGGAGAAACGCATCTGAGCACAGAGCAGGCATGCCACGGGTCCTGTGACTAGCACCATCACCTCCCTCAGCGAAAATGAGATAGAAGCAGAGGTGTGGAAGGCTGATGTTACAAACGCGTTGAGCTCTGGTGGGAAAGATTTGTTCTTGCGAGAAACCTGAAAATATTAAGCACCTTGAAATATCAACACTTGCTACAATCAGTTGACATATAAGGAAAAAAAAAAAGGAAGAATTAAGGACATCTCTCAGTTGAAGCTAGTTGCTAGTGCCAGTCATTCTTCAATGGGAACTTGACCCAGGATTTCCTAATTAAGACAAGAAAATCACCATTTGTAGGCAGATAAGGGATTTCCTGGGAGCAGTAAGCATGACCATGCAGAGAACAAAATCTGATCATTAGGAACTCACCAAGTCTTGTCACTCTTTTCCCCTGAATGCTCTTCTATTCTTTTCAAGAAACAGATTGCTGCTGAGTGAATTTACAAACTATTACTTTATTGACTAAATACATCTAGTCTGTTTTTAAGACTATCCATTATCCAGCACCTAACTCATGACAACAGTGTGATATAAGGAAATAATCTATACTGGACTGCCAAGATGAAATAGCTTGTCAGGAAATACAGTATAGAAGGGGTTCACCTGTCTCATCTGCTTCTGACTATTATAAACCAAAAACAGTTCCCCAAATTAAATTTACTTAATCAAGATGTCCCGTGTTAGCTTCCAGCATGGTATTTTCTCAGTTTGTTGTGTTTGCTCACTTGTCGTTTTAAATAGTTACGATATTGAGGAATATTTTTAACCTAAGTAACTTCCATGGCATTAGTTTTTAGCTACTTATTAAATAAAGCTTATCCATATTATATATGTCATGGAGAGGAAAAAACATTTTTATGGTTGATTGTAATCCATTCACTGGTTTTTAGAGATGCACAGTACTCTACAGCATGTCACAAATCCACATGGTGTCCCTGAGAGCTTGATTTTTGCATATGGGTCGCTGACTTAGCTGAACGAAGTATAAAATCCTGTGTAGCCAGGCAGCTCCCAACTGAATACACGTCTAAGGGAGGTTATATGCATAGCTTCTTCCAGCAAAGGTCTGGAATAAGTTACACTGCAAAAATACCACTTAACTGAATACAGAGAATAAAGAAAAGAGCCATAATGTCCCTTTTGGATCAAATCATGTACTGTTTTTTTAGGATCTTTGGGCACAGGCACAACTAGAATCATAGGCAAGTTGCTTCTTATTTACGTGGCAGTATTTCAACCCTCTTGTTCTTTGGCAAATAATAGACTGAGAGGTCTTGATCCTGCGTGGCTGGGACAGAACCTGAGAGAGCACTAGCTCAACAAAGCATAACAACAATGACACGAGAATGGAAGAAAAAGAAAACGGAGCAAATTCTTCCCGATGTGGAGACCCCCCTGTGGTTCCAGAAAGGGACAGGGTAGTCAAGGAAAGACCAGGGAAAGTCTGATGTCAGTGGCAGGGAAGAAAATATTCCTAAATGCTGCAGTTTCAGACTCGCTGTAAGTGAAAGACGTACAAGCTGTTGTGACCCCCAGACAACGGGCTGAATAGACAGATAAATTCCCTTGGGAGGCAAGAGAATGACTTCTTGGCCACTAAAACAGAACATGAATTTAACAGCATGTGAAGAATGAGTGAAGCACACTTTTGTGTTGCAAAATGTCTAAGAGAAAAAGCACAACCGGGAGGAGAAAACTAAAAAGTTAATTCAGGGTCATGAAATTCATCTATTAGATGAAATGAATAGTGAATCAGAGTTTGTGGGGGTAAGCCTAACTGGCAAATTAGGACATACCTCAGAACAAAACTCATTCCTGGTAACGGTCAGTATGAAATGACAGAATTAGCAGTATTCTGGCCTAGGATTCCTATTGCTGCAACACAGAAAGACTTGGGGCTGGCAGCGTTTTTGCACGATGGTCCTTTCAAGTCTCTCTACATTGTGGTGCTGCCGCGTGGCAGCTCCAGTTTTCATCCCAGCATCCTAACCCCCTGATGGTCATCTCTGCCCACCTGCGATGCACGTGGGCTCAGCTGGAGCGTTTCCACCACACGCTGCATGGGGAACATGCTTCTACCAAGAGGGCGACGCATGGCAGTGCTGTTCTTCGTGGCTCACTTGGGCGCTGCTGGGAGTTTAGCCGCAGCCTTGACGCCTTTGTTTTAGCACAAAGAAGATGAGAGCTCTCAACCTGGCCAGCTGAGCAGAGCCTATCCAAATCCCGCTATGCCAGAGACCCTTGGAAAGGAGGCAGTATGTCAGACATATGGTTGCAACATGCTGTGCTCCAGCCATCCTCAGCTAGCGTATGGTCTCCTGAGTACCACTGCCAGCTGGGCTCTAATTTACACTGGGCCTGAGAATCAGGAACCTTAGCAGTCTCCCTGATGGTCTCTTCTCCTTCGCTTCACTGATTTTAGATATGCAGATATTCAGCCTTTCATTCCTCCTGCCTTTGAGGCAGGAGGCATCCTTTGAGGCAGACACAGAGGTATACACTTCTTTACTTAAACCGTGTGTTTGGTTGAAAAAAAAAAGAGACAAATATTCTGCAAGAGGAAAATTTCAGAATCCTAACTCTGTAAATTTTTTAATATCAATGATATCACTTCAGACGTTGTGCAGGTATGTGAAGTTAATAAAACAGATGTCTCCAAAAGTGTGATATAGATATGAGTGCCACGTAGTGGAACTCATACTTATCTGTTCTAACCTGCACATGCTGTGGCATCATTTTTCATGGATCTGTGCTCTTAACTCCTTACACATTGGCTTAGGCCACACTTCTGACATGGATTTCTTCTCAGAGAGAGAAGAAGAGAATGCCTTTCTTCTTGTTGTAGTAAACTCCTTAAATAAGAGGCACATTTCTCATCATGAAATATGTGTTGAAAGAAATTGTGCAGAGAGGAGAGAATAACCAAATTCTTTGCTAAACCCTTGTTTAACCTTTAGTTTAAGTGTTCTATTGTAATGCCACAGTTTTTGCCACCTTGTAGTCAAAGTTTTCAGTTGGAAAGGTTATTAAAGGAAGTCATTTTTGGATTGTAACATCCAGCTTTTATTTTGCAATTAGCCTTTGTGGGACTTTCAGAGGGAACCTGTAAACAGATTAGTTCAATACAATTTGAAATAAAAATGATTTGAAGCTACTGGACCCCTCATATTGCCCTTCTTAAAATAGTTTGTAGCAACAATTAATATGGTTACGTTTTTGTCCAGTTTTGGAACATTATACTCATTCTGCTTTATGCAAAGGACTGTTATGTTTGTTTAATATGTTTGTGAAGTGTTACTCAGTTAAGTATTCTGTTGTCAAGACATTCTCTTGGAAAAGAAGTGCAGGTAAATTGTCAGACATACCATTTTCTTTGCTGAATGAAAGTATTCGAGAAGCCCTAGCATCCAGCAATGTCTTGCATTAATCCCTTGTTTCTGAACACATTGTGTTGTCTGTAACATGAGAGAAAGGCCTTGTTCAAAAGTGGCTCTTCTTGCAGAACCTCTTCCTAGAGTTCATTTTCTACCCCCCTCCTTTTCCTCACAAGATTTTCTCCTGAGTTGTGACCTGACCAAGGAAGTTGCTTGCAAGCAACTGCCTGTCAGCAGAGCCACCAGAAACTGGTGATTCAGTAGTAGAAGGATAAATTAACTGAACTGGTGGAAATGATCAACAGGACCATCAAGCTGCCCAAGGCCATGTAATCCCACCTACATAACCATGACCCTCCAGCCCCTTCCTTTCGTTGCTTTTCTGCTCAATTCTTGCATCTTATTTCAGATGACACTAGGAATTTGGAGCAGCAAAGTGTCTTCCTACGTTTCTATGTGTGCCCAGCACACGGTTAACCCGTTTCTCACCTGGACTCCAGCACTCGCCACGTGACTGCTGACAAGAGCCATGTCTTCAGTTCTGGTGGGGTAGTTAAACGATGAGGGATATGAGTAAGGATTACCCTTGGGTCTGCGCAAGGATCCCATACTGCTTCTGCATTCGTTGCCTTTAGGAGTTTCGCTGTTCAGTCACAGGCCTGAAATTCAAATGCAGACTTTTTCCCCTGTGGGCCAGATATTTACTTGCTTTTTGAAAGCATCTACATTCATATTCCCAGAATGGCAGGGTGTTTCGACTGTGAAAAGGGCAGTTCTTCCAAGAGGATTAAAGGTTCTTCTTTCACGCGTCCAGGGAGGGAAAAAGCTTGGTGGTAGCTGCTGCAGTGCTGAGGAGGGAGGCAGGAATGGGGCTCCCTTTTCCCCTCGCCCTGCATTTGGTGGGGCTGGCAGGAAATCTAGTTGGCTTTGGGGAAGGAGATGGACAGGAGGCCACTGTTACAGGGCATCTCAGTAGCAGCAGTCCTTCCTTGTCCCCACTTTGGCTCGTCGGATGTGTTTTGCCCTTTGTTTCCTCAACGAAATGCTGCCGCCTGCGTGGTCCTGCTCCGCAGTGCTGCCACGTTAGGATAGCAAGTCCCCGTTTCTCTTGTTGTGCCACACGAAACTAAAAATACCAGCCCCACTGGAGTTACTGCTACATTAAAGATGTAAGTGACATAAAAATCACTTTCAGAGCTTTTTATTTTTTATTTAATTTTTAATTAATCTTAATTAATTTGAATTTTGAAGCAATCTGAAAAATAGCTTTAAACGAGTACGTATATATATTTCGTTTTTCATTTCCAGTGCTGAGAGCATAAATAATGCAGGACAAACTCTGTGGCTCCCTGCCTGTAGTGCAGGAGTCAGGACTTTGTGTGGATCAGACCGGGCCAACCAAAGGGCCGGGAGGGCCGGGTGCCCCCCATCTCGGCAAAGCTGTGCAGGAGAGCCGGCCCTGCGACAGCCATGGTCCCCTTCTCCCCGTGGGGACGCCGGGCAGGGCCGAGCCGGGTGCCGTTGGCCGGGAGGCCGCGATCGGGGCTCGGGGGAAGAGTCTTGGGCCTCCCTCCCGCGCCCCGCCTCAGCCCGGCGCTCCCGCCTCGGCCCGGCGCTGCGGCCTTCCCGCCACCCGCCGTTGCCGTGGAAACCGGCGGCTGCTCCCGGGGGGCTGTGAGGGCTGGCAAGGAAGCGGCGCCCCAGGGGCCTGGAGGGCCCGGGGGTCCCTGCAGAGCAGGCACTGCGGAGCGGGCCGTGGGGCTGAGGGCACTGAGGGGGCCTCAGTGAGGCCCTCAGTTGTGGGGCTGAGGGCTCCGCTGGGGCCGGGCAGCGCCTCCCTCAGGGCTGGCAGAGCGGGTCAGCTGCGCGGGGCCAGGCCGGTGAGCGGAGGCAGGTGTGCGGGAGGGGGCTGTGGGTGTGCCGCTCACTTTGGGGTAAAAACTGTTTGTGTGCGCAGGTACAGGGGCCGTGAGCTGTGGCTGCGATGCTAGCAGTGACTCCCAGCCAAACGTGGAGCGTGAAGGGCGTGAGGCGCCTGGGGAGCGCGGTCCTGGGGGAGGTAGGAAGTGTTGTTTCTAATTAACGCCCGTGTGGTAGTCTAATCTGTGTTACAGTGTTCTCACGAGTATTGTTGCAACAAAGGTATATTTAGGGTTCAGTTAATTAAAAGTTACTTATAAATCTGCTTAGGTCCTGCATTGCACTTAACTAAACTCTGCTGTTGTGGCTCACTTTACCACAGAAGGAAAAATGCTGTATTTATGCAGTTACAGCAGTATTTTGGCTAATCTCCTACAGAGCTCTTTCTCAGCTCTTCATTTTTCATGGGGTGCTGGCTGTCCTCCTGTCAGCTGGGCTAGTTGTAGTGGAGAGGGTTGGACTGCTACCTGCTTTTAGCCCTCGAAGTGGAAGAACAAGAACCCCTTCCTAGAGCCCTGGGAAGGGTGAAGGGTGACAGTGACCTCTGTTGCAGGTCTTGCTGGCAGGGAGTGGGCTACAGCGTTCTTGTACCTGCACTTGGTTACTTGGTTAAAGCTTTGGGTGTATCTACAAGTGTGATAAAGCTTTGTCAGGAGTCTCAGGAGAGATAAGATAATATGAATTAGTTTCTGATTTCACTTTATAGTAAGTTTATTTTTCCTGGTGTTAATTTTAAGTACATACAGAAGCATCTAATATGTGTTGTCTTTAGCTGTATGTATATGTTATACATAAGTTAAGTATCAGCAGAGCACTTAAATACATATTTGTAGTGAAGATATGCCTGACTTGTTTGCAATAATGTGATTCAATCAAAGTGACTTGATTAAAAAGGCCTGAATCATATATGTAAATGTATGTATGTGTGTTGCATATTATTTTGGAGTGAATTCGTTTTTGGATTGATAATAGCTAAATTTAAAGGCAATACTCTGAGCTGGATTTGGTACACATAGTGACTGAGTAAATCTAGCCATCTAGATATCTGTAAGCTCCAGAGTTTCACACTGCATTGCAAAGCATGGCAAGCTTTTCTCAACTGTTGACTTTTTTTTTTTCCTGAGGAATGGTGTGCCAACACTGCTGACACTTGTCTTCCCAGAAATAGGTGTTTAATCCAAGTGTTTGAATCCTGAAATCAGATTACTGTTCCTTAAATTCTTTGTGGCCTACACAAAGTAACACAGTAGCAAGTCAAATGCTGTTCAATGAAGAGAAATACTGCATTCCTAGGATAGAAAACACACTGTATAGGGAATTACTAGTCAATTCTAAGAAATTTTGGAGTAAACTCCTTAAATAAGAAAATAAACACTTAATATTTTGCTTTAATCAAAAAATGTCTCAACCACTGCTTTATCTTGAGGTTTTTGTACATCTGTTCTATAAATGCAAAAAAAAATTCTTGCTGATGGAGACGATGGCTGAAAATATCTCTTCTGAACTACTGATACCTGGGAAGGCTTGCCAATCTGCAGGTGATGTTTGGAAGCAAAGCATGATCTTTTTTGAGCATTTTGGAGGAAAAGGAGTATTGAATCATGCAAGATTACTTTCTATTCTTCTGAGAACAGTAACTGTT
Organism: Chauna torquata; assembly: GCA_013399475.1. Lineage (NCBI taxonomy): Eukaryota > Metazoa > Chordata > Aves > Anseriformes > Anhimidae > Chauna > Chauna torquata. The sequence continues at coordinate 533,643 of VXAL01014427.1, read as the reverse complement.
TAAAAAAAAACACTGGAGCGCTTCTATTTCATTTCACAAATTCTTATTATGAAGGTTCTCTCTGACTATGGAGGTTGATTTTTGTTCTCTTAGGAACTGGATTTCTTGCCCATCTACTTAAGTGGCTTGTTTTATCAAAAATCTTCTGTCTGGCAAAAGCACCAAAAGTATATCTTGATGCCTCAGTCTGTATGCTGCATGGAATAATTTCGCGAAAAAGGCTGACAGTGTCAGGATAGAATAGTTTTGTGAAGATGCTAATGTTTTCAGGGACAAATGCTTGCCTTTGCATGGCTTGCAAATGCTGATCCTCTTTCAGATTTGATGATTGTTTTAACATGGCCAAGCAAGCAAGCAAACAAAAAAAAGCTGGTGGTATTCTGCAGTGAAGTTTGCACAGAACAGCACTTGTGGTGTTCTAGGACTCCTATTTTTCTTCTGTGCCCAGCTTGAAAAACATAATATTAGTTCAAGAGCATATACATGACTGTAGTTAACTGTTTACTAGACAAATTGAGTTATCACAGGCTGCATAAAAGAGTACTTGATCCTTTGTGGAGCAATCAGGAAAGCAATAATTTGAGGACCAAAGCTCACAGCTCATTCACAGCAGAACTGCTCCAGCTAAAACATAGAAAGCTTTTAATAAGAATTAATTGGGGGTGGGAGGGAGGAGAGCCCATACATCTCCCTTTACAGGGAGAATTAGAGCATGCATGCTACATTTTGTGCAAATGACAGTTTTAAACTCTTCTGTTAGCGTTGTTATGATCATGTGTCCTTACTATAACTTAAGATAAGTCACTGTGATTACTTAATGGAGCTATTACTTAAGAGTGGCTTTGGTCTTCCCTGCTTACATGGATATCTGGTGACCTAGTGGATATCTTCTTTCTCAAATTTAGAATTCGTATGAACCAAGTTCTGGCCTCTGTTCATCTACACTAAACTTGGTTATGCAATTTAATGCTTTTTTTGTGCCTCATAGTTGTGCTAATAGAGTGATAACTTTTGATATTTAATGTTTACAGTGTTAATAGCAAAACATAGTAGCTGTGGCTTTATTGTGTTGGAGGCTTTTAGTATGTTATTTATAGATCTAAAACCTACAAGATATGATATAAAAGCCTTCAATATGAAAAATGTTACGTTTCTGAGCAGACAGTGAGAAAATTGCCTTTTAGAGGTCAAAACTCCCAGTGCCTCTGGCAACATGGCCTTGATGTCATTTGACAGGGTGGAAACACAGCCCTGCATGGGAATAAACAGCCAATACCTGCATGATTCATTTTGTTAGGAGGGTTCTCCCATTGTTGCTAGGCAATTTTGCTAGGTGGAGTTAAAAAAAAAAAAAAAAAGGGGGGGGGGGAACCCACCCCAAAACAAAAAACAAAACCCAACTGCTGTCTCCTCATAAATAATACTTCCTGTAAGTTGTCTTGTTGATGTTCATTTTTATTTTGCTTTGATAAGGTGGTAATTTTTTCTTTCTGCAGAATTAATAGGAGAAACAGCAAATGAATCCCTAGAGATGCCTTCCCCTGTGAGAGGCAGGGAAGGAAAGAGGTGGGAAAGAGTTGTCACCTGGTTAGCAAGAGGTTTCCTTTCTGTCTTCCTCCTTCTATACCTTCTTAGAGCTGTCGGTATAGAAATGATCAGCTGTTTTGTGATGTGCAATTCTTACAGAAGAAACATGGCAGAGACCAGCAGACATTCATTTGAAATGATTTTCATTCACTGCATTCTGGAATGGACTTGAAAGCAGGTCTCAGAGGCAACTTGTATGTACCAGTTTGTCTTACATATTTATTTATGACAGACTTGAATCTTCAGGATGGTATTCTATCAAGTGACATACTCACTCAGTGTGATATGCGTCTAAAAATAGGTCATTGTCAAAGGACAGGAAAGAAATTGTATAAACTCATAAAACTAAACCACTACAGTCTAGTATGATAGCACACTGAAGCTGAGGTAATATGTGCTTGAAATAAACTTTCTGTGGATTATTTTTCTAGAATAATATATTAGCATTGTATTTATCAAAACAGGAGAAGGCTGGTTGCAGACTAAAGATAGCTAATGCTAATGGACTACACCTGACACAGCAGTTTGAAAATAGTTCTCAAAGTAAAACAAACCGAAGGTTATCTCAGTAGGTAGCAGTATTGGACCAAACTTTACTCTTATTTTTAAAATACCCCCAATTTCAAATAACTCATTATTTTTGATGTGTTAAATCATACCATAAAGCATTTATTTAATGTGGGATTTAGGCATTTGAGTTTGAAAATAATGTTGTGTGCATTTGGCCAATGTGAATGGATTTTTTTTTTCCCCTCTAGAGTAAGTAATGGCATACTTGAAAAATAAAACTACAAAGAAATGACCCTGTTTAGAAACAGGACATCCAGAAGGAGACAACAGTCCCTTTAAATAACCTGTTGATGTGTAACAATGTGTATTTTTGGACTGTAAGAGTAATGCATTTTTTTTCTGGTGGTGATAGTGTAAGCACTGATATTCAAATAAGGCCTGGAAATTTAGTTGCACAAAGCAGCACATGTTCTGGTGCTTAACTGCAGTGTCTTTACTGCCAACCAACTGGAGGGACGGGTGTTTAGTTAAGGATCTGCTGTGGAAGTGGTCAGTAAAAGAAACAAGTACATCTGTGTCTAAGGTTATATGATAGGGTTTGAGGTTACCAGGTAAAGGAGTAGGCAAGAAATAAAGGAGAAGTGTGACATCTGGTGGAAAGATAGTATCAGGAACAAGAGATCTGTGAATGATAAACAGGCTTGGGAGGAAGGAGGCATAAAGTGTGTTGTGTGATGTTTGAAAATATGTATACCACTACTGGAGGTGGAACCAGGATGATTGACTTATCTTGTGATCTCATAATTTGTGTTGTCCAAATCAGTTAGTGTGGGAAGTCAGTTATATGCTTAATAAATAGTGATATTTTTCCTAAGGTACCGAAGCGATTTTGTTATAAGTAGCTTAATCTACACTAAAAAACATTCATATGGTAAAGGCTTAACTACCTTTGTCATTTGTTTAGAAAAATTCATTATCACTACACAGATGACATATTTTAGCACTTTTTTTCTAAGCTCGAGTTCTTTTACTTTCTCAGTACTTCTTCCATCTTTAAGTCCCAAATTAGTATGACCATATTCTGCTGCTTAGCCTTGTTCAGTAGCCTGAGAGATACTGGTGTGATACTGAGTTGGAGAAGCAATTGCAGGAGCCCTGTGTTAAAGCCCCTGTTTGGTTTCTGTTCCCTTACAGCTGGTTTGGATACTGTCAGCGTGCTTTTCTGCAGAGTGCAGGAATATTGTAATGTGATGTGCATAAGGGAGGAGAAAAAAGGGGAACTGCAGAAGAAAAGAGGAAAGTAATGATACCTTTGCTTGGTGTCAAGTTGCTAGAGAGAGAATTTATTGACCTTCAGCCAGTAAGATTTGCATGAAAACAGGGTGGGCTCAGAGCTGCAGCAATTTTGCCTTGTTATTGTATTTTTTTCTGAAATATTATAGTATATTGAGGGTGGAGGGAAGTCTGAAATTCATTGGAAATTTTCATTATTGAGGATGTTCAGGAAGCTTCTAGCTCAGCTAAGAGGAACAGGAGAAACAACCTCTTATTTCATTTCTGCATTAAAATGTCTGATCCTTCTGAGGTTTCGTTCCATATGGTGTTGATCATTCCATGTCACTCAGATTCTTTTATGTTATGACTTTGCTACTGAAAGATTACTTTATCCAAACCTGTACAAGTTCAATCACAATTCTGCTTTGTAGTTCAGGCTCATCTCCAGTGCATAACCCCACCCCCAGTCATGTGGTATTTTCCACTTAAGCACAGGTCCTATTGCCTTTGGATAGCCTTGTTCCTCATGTATTTTTCTTCTATTTTAATGTTAGCATATCATTTGCTAGGACAATATATTGTAGGAGTGGTGTATCACTATTGACAGTGACTTTTCATGCTTTGGGGGCAAACTCCCATCTGCAAGTTTTTGCCTGCTTGCTCACAAAGCTTCTTGGGAATTTGGCCAGTTCTAGCAGGGAAATCAGGCAGTAAATATCTAAAACCACAAATCTAGTATTTCAGCCTTCCAGTTCCAGCTGGAACAGTGGCAACAATGAAATGAGAGAGATCCAGCTGAGGTGGTTGACCTCTTCTTGGTCAGCCACACTGGGCATGTAATGTCAGCATGAATGAGTAACCTGTTCCTTCAGGTAATTGTGATTGCTAGAGTCACAAATTAGGTGATAAGTATGAACTGTGATGTCTTAGTACCCTGATGAGTAAAACACATTATTTACTCTGAAGAGTGAACTGTTCTGCTATGCTAGCAGAGCTGAAATGCGTTAGTCACAGTTCTTACTGACATTCTAAATGAGTTCGAGAGGAAGGAGGACTTGGGTAAAGAGGTGGCTTGTACACTGTGCTGTTTAGTTTAATTCAGCGTTGAACCATTCCTCCCCAGTCTCCCTCTTACTTGTCAGTGTGGCAATAATTATACTTTTCTGCGTGTTTGGAGTAGATTGCATAGGCACTCTCATACTCATGGAACCACATCAATTTAAAATCAGTTAAACTCTCAGTTACTGTACTGTCATACAGACTGGATGTAGGCCAAGCTTCAGTTTCTTCATGAGATGCTTGGTTTATGTTTTATCTTGGGGGTGGGAACAAACAAGGCTATGTTTTCCTGCCGGGAACCTAGTTATATCAGTCAGTTGCTTTCAGAAGACCACTGTGGGGGCATTTAGGTAGAGAAATGGTCCTATTAAAAAGAAGCAGTCACTCTAGTTTAACTGCGTTGCTCATTTAGGCCTTTAAGACAAGGTTTAGTGAAGTTGAAGCCTGGTTATTTTAAGAGCTCTCTAGATCTAACCTAAAAATCAAACCAGAAGTTTTGATTAACTTAAAAGCAGTTTTTGGTTCTCAGCTCTGTCTTGGTAAGGAGACAAAGCTTCTTACCAAGTCATAATCTGGTGATGGTACTGAATTTGTGCTAGCACATAGTGCTTTCTTACTGCAAATGTGATCTCAGTCTGAAAATACCTTAATGAATTCACTGGATGGACTTCTGTAGTGTGGTCTTGCAATTATATTTGCCCAGAGTATCTATTTAGATATTGTATATTTTATATGATAGTATAATATAATAAATACGTAATGTTAATGTCACTAAATGAGCAAAAAGAATGAACATATTACTCTGGAGAGTAACAAAATGGGGAGTGAGATTGAAGAGGGGAATAATACGGAATACTTCCACTCTTGTGGATGCAAGAAAAAAAAAGTCCTTTGCATTTCCTGAAAATAACTTCAAAATGTGTTTGTATCAACACTGCAGCTTTATGTAAGTAACGTAGGCTTCCCAGTAATAATTTTAAATTTCTGAATATGCAGATAAAGTATACGGCCTTTGAACAAGCTGATAACTTGCATTTGTGCATCGTGTTCTCCATGATTGGTACTGGTGACTATGGGTGTATGGTAGTGGTACTGGTGGTATATGTTGAGGGGAGAGGAGGAGTAAAGGAAGAGTTCCTTGAGAATATGTTGCAAAAATCTTCTCATAGAAGTAAAAAGTTAGTGAAAGTTGGATACAAAACTTGCTTATGGAAATATACCACTGGATGCCACTGTTGCTTCATGGAATGTCATACAAAAATAACATTGGCTCTGCTTATTTGAAAAAATCTGCTTTTTCCTTCACTCTTCTTAGTTCTTTATTACTTTAATCTTTGTTCATATCAAAGGAAAGGAGAAATCATGCCCAACTTACTCTCTCCAGCAACACATTGATACAGTTCCTGTATCTAGAAGTAACAGCTTGTCATAAGGAAGAAAAAGGGATGACAAAGTTTTCTTTTTCCCCCTTCTTCTAAGGTAAAATCTTCTTGAAAAGAAAGGTTTAGATGAAAGAGCAGCCAATTTTCCTTGCAACTAAATTCCTTCTTTCTAGCTCTGAATCCTGTATTATTCGCACCTAGATTTGGGCACTGAGACTTTATTCATGTTTTAATGTCATCCCAGAGAGCAGGGCAGGAGGCTGCTTTTGCAAATAAGTATTTATTTCCTTTCCCAAGTGTTGGGCATTTTGTACTTGAGAGAATGTTTTTTTTGCTTGTTAGAATTTTTTTTCCTTGAGGGAAGCAGGGAGGGTAAAAGTCATCAGGTGAATTTTTAATGGCTGTTGTCTTTTTTCACAGGCTCATTTCTAATCAGGTGATTAGAAACTCTTGGTCTTTTCTCTAACTCGTACAATGTTTCTTTGTTTTTCATTTAATAAATTTCTGGGTATGCTTCGATAAGAACAGAAAAACAATCAAAATCCAAAAATCTGAACCATAATTTTCAGATGGTTTATGGTTTTTTTTGTTCCATGTGTACCTAATTCCTATGCTTTCCTATAGGAGAAGGAGAATGCATATTAGAAAAAACTGAGAGACTTGAGCTTTTTCTAGTATCATGGTGTATGCAGCATGCTAGCATGGCTTCTTCAGAGCCAGGGACCACCTTCTGCTGTATGCCTGCTTTATTGGGTAAGCCCTAAATGTTATTGGTTCAATAAAATGCTAGCCTAATTAATGACAGTAGAAATGTGGAGGAAAACAAACACAATGGAAATGATGTGCTGAGATGGCTCTGAAGGAAAAAGACAATAACCATGTAGCCCTGAGAAAGCATGTTTATTCTCTCTCTGCAAGCTGGGCAGGAGAAGGCAGACAGCAGGGCTTCAGCCCCGAGGCCTTGGCAGTGCCATGGAAACAGCACAGGAGCACCACATCCCTCCGGCTCTCCAGGCCTCATGGCTCTGCTACAGATTTAGAGGCAGCAGCACCCACGCAACCTGTGTGGGGTTGCAGGAAGGGACAGGTTAAAATGCATGTTTGTTCTGCTGCTTCACATCTGGCTTATAAGGAAAATTAAGGGAGAAGGGAAGGAACAAGTAAATGTGCTAAGTTTATTGTCAAAGATGGAATAGCAGCTGCAGCACAATCCACTCTGCAGGATGTCTGACAGCCAGAACACAGTTTAATTACGCTACTGTTCACTGATATTTCTTTTATCTCTGGAACCTGGGATAAAGTTTTGCCTGGATTAGGTTTTGTAATGTAAGTTTTCCAGTGATCAGGACTGAATGCTATTTTGTGTTGTTGGAGGTACTGAAGGGAAGCCTGCCAGCAGAGCTGCTATGGCTGTTGATGCCACATAAACTTGTAGCGGTGACCCAGATAACATTGAGACTGACACAGTAAGTTACAGTGTCAGGAGAAATAAATGTCTCCTACAGCCCCTCAAAGAGCTCCAGCTGTGCCGTGGTACCTGCCCTTAAGCCCAATCTACCCAAGACACTGACCCACTGCTGACAGAGTCTGGGACTTGCTGAGCTTTGCTCAATTATGATCTAGCTGTATACATGCATTCAGAAAATAGTATAGTACTCACAGTACTTGTAAGTATTTGGAAATTACGGTCATTTAGGGTACTTGTTAAAGGACCTATCCAAAATGGTTGCCTGAGCTCTGCCATGCCTGTTAGGACTTCCTTGCAGTCATCTAAATGTGACAGTTCTCTGGAGAGCAATTTTGTGCTCTGTCCCCTTCATCCACCACCCTCTGCTCTGTTCTTCCTTCTGTTCTAGACCTGGGAGGGGGCTTTTGCTCAAATCATGGCTGACCAAAGTGTTTCAGGAGGGTTTCTTCTCTGTCCTGACGTTCTCCTGAAGGAGGGTTTCTTCTCTGTCCTGAAATCAAAAGTTTTCCTTTATATTATGCTATGCAAAAAGAAGGTTCTCCCTGTTCTTATCAGCTTGCAGTAGGACTGGTTTCATTACTGCGGAGTACCAAGTGGTGATGCTGTGGCTCGCTGTTGTGGGCTTGCTCAAACAATGAAATATGTGAGGTGCAGCAAGATGAAGTGGACACTTTCTACTTCTGACTGAGATATCTTTGGACAACAGCCTAAACAGAACATTGCTACTTTTTTCTTGCAGCTGTGAGGAAAAATAACTAAGTCTGTGCTCATGAAGGCCTGGGCTCCTACATTTAGTGTGTAAACTGGTGAAAAGTAAGATAGAACATAGCAGTATTCAAGCCTGGGTTATTGCTACATTGCCATAGCTAGGTAGCTACCTAGCATAGAGGGAAAGCCAGAGAAGGATTTATTTCACTTGTATGCCATGCCACGTAAGCTGTCTGCCTCTTCTTTCCCAGAATTTTTTCATCCCTTGTTACTTCTAGGGTGGGTGCAGAAGACCAGAAGACCACTGCTGAGCGCTGTTCCCAGGCTTCCTCTTTACAGCTGTGTGTGTGTGTATGTATGCAAAGATCAGGAATTCACGCTTGTATGCTTCTGCAG
>VXAL01014427.1:502040-525203 GCA_013399475.1 Chauna torquata | reverse complement strand
ATATATTATTCTATATTCTATATTCTTACAGGAAGCAATAGACAAAGAGCAAATGTGTTTTTGGATCAGAGGTTGCAAGTGTTTCTCCATGCCACAGGCGTTGTCAGAATTGTGCGTATATGGCTCTGTACGTGTGTTCATAGCCATAAATTGTTACAAAGCTGAAACCAATTGGTTTTACCATATGTAAGCCTCCACTTGCTTATCTATTTCAAAGCAGCAACTCATTCTTTTTTCTTTATTTGCGACCTTCACAACCTAATGTTTTTATAAATCTTAAAGGTGACATCTTCACAATGTAGTTCTTTACTCTACAGTCCTTGTCTTTCATCCTGCTGCAGTATGTTAGGAAAGTGAGCATATTTGTTTGCAACCTCCTCTTTTGTTGGTGGTGGTCTTTGTAAACTTATCTGGTCTCTTAGGAGATGTTGCATTCTCTGGCTGCTGATGTATGAAAAGTTCATGTTTGGTACAAAATTATTTAACACTTTCAACTGGTGCTGCATGTCTGCAGTTCTTCACTACAGGTCTCTTCAAACTCTTAGAGGAGACTTTTTCTTCAACAGCTACTAGCTGGTAAGCAGTCATTCTTCCTGTGATAATCCTGTAGCCACTCATTTTGTTCCTTCAAGCTTCTGTCCCTATGTAGCTAACCTAGTAATTAGCGCAATTATTATTTTAGGCTGATTGTGAATTTGAATTCTGGTTTGGACTCTTTTTGCTTTTGTAGTGAGTGATTAGAGAAGGTTTTTCCAATCAATCCATACTATTAATAGAAATGTTATCACTTGCAGGAGATACATTTGGACAGTTGCAGATTCTTTTTTTTTTTAAATGATTGAGTAGAAGTTCATGGGAAAGCTGAAGCTTGTAGCAAACTTCTAGAAACCATTGGCCTTGCAACACACTAGATGTTTAGGGATTTGGTGCTTTACAACATTAATATATTCCCCAAGAATGTTTTTTGTATCTTTCCTGTCCTCCACTCTAATGTATTCTTGCTCTTTCTATTAGGACAATACTTCAAGTGCATGAAAACCTTCTTATTATTAAAGGTTGGACTGGATGATCTTGGAGGTCTTTTCCAGCCTAAATGATTATATGATTCTATAAAATATTTTGAGACTCAAGTTCTTGGGTGAACATAAGAGATCAAGGTAGCAGATAGTGGCAACATTAAGAAAAAATATTTTGGAAGATAAAATAATTTCAGAAATGTCACTTTTTAAAGCTGTCCAACCACATATATTCTTAGATTAAAAGAAAAAAGATTAAATTCTTGATTCAGTTAGTATGTAGACTTCCCTGAACATTCTGGGAGCTGAAGCAAAGGAAATGACTGAGGGTCAAAGAGAGGAGTGGCTGGTTATTAATCTTAGTTTGCTGGTAGAATATGACTGAAGAGCATTTTCTTTTTTTTCCTGTCCCATGAACAACAATACCATGAAACTGTAGGTTTTGCTTGAATCTGACTTAAAAGTAATTGAGGAAAAATAAAGAAAGCTGAAATATTGGGAGTCTTTTTCTTTTCTCCACAAGAAAATTAGGAAATAGGGGAGACTTGCTGTGATTCAAACCTGCTGAATTTCAAAAGACAGTAAAGATTTAGTGGAACTGCTAATCTTTGTATAGGTCTGAAAGCATATGTACTGGAGGAGCAGTTGAGTTGCAACAGAGACAGGTAATCCCTGATAACTTCCAGGTAACTACTGCAGGTAATGAGTATGTCTGAACATGAAGGTGTCTGGATTTCAACATAAGCAGACCAAGAACATTTCCAAATTCCATGCTAGTTTTGTGCCTTCTATGCCCGTGCCTCATTCCGCTCCAGCTCTGTTGCGTGTACCCCAGCTAGTTCTCTTAAAGTTGGAACGAGAGTGCTTGCTTGTGCTGCTCTTGCTTCAAGTTGCAATGTAGGCAGTGCCTGGAGGAAGGTAGGAAAGATTTACTGTGTCCATTTGTATTCTGTCAATCAATACTTAGTCAATCAGTTCTTTTGTTATTAGGTAGGGTGTTGAGCACAGAATTGTATTTGGAAGGCAGAAAGCCTTAGAAAATGGATGAAAGCTGCATTACTATAATTTCATCCGAAGTACTTAATGATCTGAGATAAGAGAGAATGCAAAAGAGCGAAGTGTTCCCCTAAATATCTTCAGAACTGTAGTTCTGTGTAGAGAAGTACACATTCTGAATTGGTTTTAAAAAAAAAAGTTGGATTATATGTCATGCTACACTACACATGAACACCATTAAAAAGTCAGCCTTTATCTTAAAACACTTCCAGTTCCTACTATCCTAATTATTAACATCCATATGCTATATTAATGCTGCTGGCAAGAAGCAAAAGCTGTCCAGGGTAAAAAGAAATTTTCATTTTTCGGTAATTATGGGGAAAACTGTTCACTGGCTTTAGTCACCCTGTCAAGTTATTCTAGTGCTGCTGGTTAAAAACATCCTGATCCTATTGTGCTTTGTTAATGATCAACAGTTTTAGAAATGACGTTTTCCAGCAGCGCAGTCTCTACTGGGACACTTTCCCTCTTGGGCACCTGCCAGGTCTTTTAAAACCACTGTGAAAACTTATGGAGGGTAAGGTTTTTTAAACTTGCTACTGCTATTGCTTGACATGCATACTAATGTTTCTAGTTTTTGAAGGAAAGGCCACCTCCTCCAAGGCAGGTATTTAAACTTGATCTGTCTAAGGGAAAACATTGTTAGTATCACAGCTAGGTAAAGGAAGAGCCACCGTAGAGTATGACAAGAATTAAATGGAAAAGACAGGACAGCATGCTAAGGTGGTAGCTGTCTTACAGTGTGGTGAGCTCTATATGTATAAGTAAAATACCTTAATTTGTCAGGTGCATTTTCCTGTTCTTATTTCAGAGAGGTCTTTTGTTTCATAAGGTTGAATAGCAGGTGAGTAAAAAGTTGTAGCAGGAGGATGGTAATGCATTTTGAGAGTTGCATCCTGGGGGATTGAGTAGCTACCCCCTAATGGGAAATAGGAAGGCTCGGCTTATTTTTCTTTTTCACCACTGAGAACTGGGTTTGTGTGGTATTTAAAAAGATCAGTAGTCAAAATAAAGCTGACTACTAGACTGCTTCCTACTTGAGTGTAGCATGTTGCTGTTGTGGTAAATTGCTAGTATTTTGTCCCATATGAAGTGCTGACTTCTCGAATTATGAAAAGCTCTGACTTCCCATGCATCCATTTACAGTGTCCTGCAAAGAATTAATGATACTTCAAGTGATGTGTTGAAATGGAAGTGAGCAATAGCTTGGGTACTTAATTTGCATGACCATTTTCTTATTGTATTGTGTTCTTGCATATCTGAGTGACTTGTGTAAATAAGTTCATTATTCAAGTGGCCTTCCACTGTCTGTAGCCATCCGCAAAATTTCTCTGGCATTTTGTGGGTTAAGCCCAGAAAACAGCCTGGTCCACACAGCCACTCATTCACTCCCCCTTAGCCTGATGAGGGAGAGAATCAGAAGGCTAAAATTGAGGGGAAAACTTATGGATTGAGGTAAAGACAGTTTAATAGATAAAGCAAAGCTGTTTGTGGAAGCAAAACAAAATACAGAATTCATTTGCTACATCCCATCAGCAGGCAGATGTTTAGCTCTTTCCTGGAAAGGAGGGCTTCATCATGTATAATGCTTACTTGGAAAGACAAACACCATGACACTGGACATCTGCCCCCTCCCACTCCTTCCTCCTCTTTTCCCCCAAGCTTTTATTGCTGAACACATCATATGGCACAGAATATGTCTGTGGTCTGTTTGAGTCTGCTGTCCTGTTTGTGTCTTCTCCTAACTTCTTGTGTACCCCAGCCTACTTACTGGCAGGGCAGCCTTGAGGGCTGTGCAAGCACTGTTCAGCAACAGCTAAAACACGAGCTGTGTTATCATCACTACTTTGAACCTAAGTCTAAAACACAGCAACCTACAAGTTACTATGAAGAAAATTAACTCTGTCCTGGACAAAACCAGTACGCATTCATTGACATTTAGGCTTGAAATGCCATGTGGTGTATCGGCACCATTGTGGTTGGGGAGCATGGGGGGAGGGATGGTGATACTTCTTTAGAATGGTGTTCTCTCCACTGAGAAACAAATAGTTTCTTGCTGGGATGGCTCTTGCCTTGGTGCCCCTAGATAGATTTGAGGCTGTTGATCTCAGACAAACTTTGTTGTGATGATTTTTGTGTTGGCAGAACTAATTTAGCTGCTTACCTTTTTATGACACTTTGAATTCTACTTCAGATGATCTTATCTGTAATAACTTGATCTTTGAGGCAGTCCTGTAGTCTGTAATGGAGAGTTACTTAAGCTTCTTGTGCTTAGTAAGCTTGTGCTTGTGCTTAGACCTGAATTGGGTCTTGTAGAGTCTGATGGTACCTTGACAGAGGGGAGGAAAGACTAAGGGAGAGATCCTTATAGGAACTAAGGGTAGCAGAGAACAGAAACAGTGCAAGGCAGGATCTGGAGGTGACAAATGGATGAAGCTCTACAGTGAAAAAGTATGACTGTAGGTTAGAAGAGAAACTTTAGGAGTGATCTTAACAAGGTAGGAGGGATGTGATGGCTTATACCAATGTAGGAACATTTGTGGAGACACTGAGGATCTAAGGGGCACAGAGGCCATAAAAGATGTGCGAATACCCCGCTACAGCTTCTATAGCTGGGAGGAACACATAAAGTAGTGCTGCCACAGGATCAATCCTGGTTCAGCTGCCCAAAGGTGTAGGTGGTATGTTCTCCCTGGGGTGGATTCTGTAATACTTCTCCCAGGCAATTTCTTCTCACATCCAGGGGCTCTGCATAGCCCTTCCCCCCCCCCTTTTGCCCTGTAACTGGCTTTCTGCTTGGCACAGGTTCTGCACCCTTTCTGACTTTTACTGTTCTGCTTTTTATGCCCTAATCTTAAGGGACCACTGAATGAGGGCATCTATGGTGAGCTTGGATGCATTTTGGCTACCTGACTCGAATACACTGGCTATAGGTGCAAGTTTCTTCCTTTCCCTGCAAAGTAATTCTGTAAAGTGATGTTTTGTGAGGGCATGTGATCTTGATGGATTGGGGGAATGATGTAAAAAATTTAATAAATGTCAATGAGGAGCAAAATTCCTTAGGCTTTTAATCTTAGTGAGTTCTCACTTGATTTAGTCAAAATCTTCCCATATGCTAGTTACCAGTGAGACTTAACTATGAAAATGTGAAGACTTGAGGGTCTGTCTGATTCACAGGGGGGAGTAGTGTTGGCCTAATGGGACCTTGGTTGAAACTTTAATTACAAGAAGGCAGTAAAAAGGAAAGGCAGTTAAAAATAAATAAATAAAATCCTCCTTATCAAATTGTGTTGCTAGTCTAGTCAGGCTAAAAATTCTGCTTAATCTTAATGATTAGTAAGAGTTCTTTTCTGTGAGATTTATAGTGGTGTTAAATAAATTACAAATTATTGAGGCAGTATATTAAAGGAGATCTAATCAAGATATCCAGAATATTATGACATTTAAAATCCCATAATATTTAAAGAAAGAAAATTTGAGGCAGTAAAGATACTTTATATACAATTAGTGGCAGTGTGATTAATAACCTTGGGCTCAGATTCGATGTCTTCCTTGGGAATTGAGTTTTTTCTCCTATATCTCTGGAACCAAATATATGCCTTAATTACCAATCAAACAGTCAATGAAGGCAGAATTGAAGTACGGATGTACATACTTGAATTTGCATTAGCATTTCTTCCACAAACTTGGATTTGTGAGGCTGAATATCTCTGCAGATTTTAATTGCGCTCAAAGAATTGCACACTTTTTGTTCATGTTGTGAGCACAGATTTTCAAAGCTGGCAGACCTGTTTTGCATCGTATGATACTTATGACGCGTATAAAACATGCAAAAGATAGGCATTTGTAAAGCTGCAGATTCATTTAAGAAGTGCTGAGAAGATTTAGCTCACTTAAAACTAGGCTCCCTAGTTGGCCAGGGCAATGTAGTTTCTCACCAGTCCTATTTCTTTATGGATGTTTCAGCAGGGGTAAGAGATTTTGATATGCCAGAAACAAAAACATCCGATTTGGAACCATTCTGGGATAAAATAGATAATCTGCAAGGCTACAACATAAAATCTGAATCTAAAACAGGAAAAGTGGAATAAGATACTTCTGAGATTCAAACACCAGCAGGTTGCTGCAAAGTCAGTGTGATTTGTGAGTGGGCAATACTCCTCAAAAGCAAGCTATGACAGAACTTGCCTAATTCTGTTCTGTTTCTACAGTAAAAAGGAAGAATCAATGCCTCAAATCTGGCATTCCTCAGGGTTTGGTATTGGGACTGGCACTATTTAACATCTTTGTCGGTGACATGGACAGTGGGATTGAGTGCACCCTCAGCAAGTTTGCCAGCAGTGCAAAGCTGTGTGGTGCAGTAGACACTCTGGAGGGAAGGGAAGCCATCCAGGGGGACCTTGAGAGGTGCGCCCATGTGAACCTCATGATGTTCAACAAGACCAAGTGCAAGATCCTGCACATGAGTCAGGGCAATCCCAAGCACAAGGACAGACTGGGCTGAGAACAGATTGAGAGCATCCCTGAGGAGAAGGACTTGGGGATGATGGCTGACGAGAAGATCAATGTGACCTGGCAACGTGCGCGTGCAGCCCAGAAAGCCAGCTGTATCCTCAGCCACATCAAAGGAAGCGTGGCCAGCAGGTCGAGGGAGGTGATTCTTCCCTTCTACACCACTCCCATGAGACCCCACCCAGAGTACTGCATTCAGCTCTGGGGCCCCAGCACAAGAAGGACATGCTCCTGTTGGAGCGAGTCCAGAGGAGGGCCGTGAAGACTATCGGAGGGCTGGAGCCCCACTCCTATGCAGGCAGGCTGAGAGTGCTGCGGTTGTTCAGCCTGGAAAAGAGAAGGATCTGGGGAAACCTTATTGCAGCCTTCCAGTGCCTAAAGGGGGCCTACAGCAAAGCTGGAGAGGGACTTTTTACAAGGGATTGTAGTGATAGGGAAAGGGGTAATGGCTTTAAACTGAAAGAGGGTAGATTTAGATTAGACATAATGAAGAAATTCTTCACTATGAGGGTGGTGAGGCACTGGAACAGGCTGCTCAGAAGCTGTGGATGCCCCATCCCTGGAAGTATTCAAGGCCAGGTTGGACAGGATTTCAGGCAGCCTGCTCTAGTGGGAGGTGTCTCTGCCCATGGCAGAGGGGTTGGAATGAGATGATCTTTAAGGTCTCTTCAAACCCAAGACTTTCTATGTAAGTCAGTTGGACTGGGAAGCCCAGGGTTCTGGAAGGTGTTACTCCAGGTTGCTTTGCCATGTCAGATACATCTGAAAGGAAACTTATTTCTGAGTTGAAGCTATGGTCTCTTGGGAATGGGAGAGTGTGTTCAAAACCAGTCTTTACTGTAATTTTGGATATTATTTATTTCTCATAGTTTAGTATGAATAGTGGGGGAGAAATAGCCAGTTGTGGAACAGGGGAGAAGATGCCTAAAAGGCATATACTATTAGGGACCTCTCTGGGCAATGCAGCTATCCAGAAGGTAACTAAAAATGCATCTTCCATGTGAGGGGGCAAGGGTTCAACTAAACCGCACTAATTTAACTGAACTCATTTGTCACTGAATTAAATTGTCACTACAAAGCCCTTAAGTTAATTGTAGTGTTTAGATACCAATGAAAACCCATTCATTTAGAAATCAGTTTCATCAGAGAGGTAACACTTTAGAACTGGTACGTACTCAGGACTGAGTCAAATTTGTCTTTGTCTTGCTAATCAAAAATGACAAGTGATTTTTGTTATTGACTCTGCTGAGCTCTCCTGCGCAGTCAGGGCTATGTGCAGCCTGTTTAGCTTGACTGTAACAAGTTGACGCAACTTGCTGCCATTTTGGCATTGATCAAATTAAGTTCTTCTTACCATCTTCACCATTGTCTTACCCAGATACAGCTTTAGCAAGCTGCTTTTGCACTCAACTCATAGTTACTCCACAGCAACTGGGTAGTGGTGGTCCGGTTAGCATTGGGCAAAATCTTTAGGTTGTTGTCAGGATGCTATTTTGGAACCAGTAGTGCTGAAATAAAAATATGCAGTATTTTGTTTTTTAAATGCAATTTACTAGAATTTCATTTGCCTTATATTTTATTTGCCTCTTTCTCCTATCTGTAATCAAATCTCCAGAGTTCCAGGTTGTATATATATAATCCCTTAATCTTTTGGATTTTACTAAAATTTATTTTACTTCTGCTCATGTTCATTCCTGAGTGCTTTTAAGCTGTGAGTTTTGGTCAAATATGGCCAGGATCTTCATTCCAAATGGTTATTTTTGAAACTCCCTATGAAAGAGCTCCACGGTAAATACTTTCGATCATTACCTGCTTTCTGTGCTCTATAGACTGTAATATACATCTGACATTCAGTTTTGGTTGGATGATCTAATGAAGTTCTCAGACTAATTTTAGATGATAAAAAATAAAATCCTTTTGTGCAGAGATAAACATGGATAAATCGTCAGATTAATAACCTGTCTCATGTCTGCCGCACTTTCTGCACTGCTTGAAATGGTCCTTGTGTGCATGATTTATCAAGACAGTATCAACTTGATGACTACATGCAGTGTCGCTTGGGCAGGATTCATGTCTGTATGAATTTCAGTGGAGAAATCTAATGTTAGACTATATAAATACTGTAGCCTCTTGCTCTATCAGATCATCATCTACTGTTAGGATTACCTGTGCTGTGATGACTGTGACTTAATTGGTATTAAGTATCCTTTTCTGATATAAGAGGAGATATTACTGGGAAAAAAACAAAACATCAGGCTAAGAGCCTGTCTGTTGCTATAGATGAATTAAAAATAAGGCTTTGATTTCAATAAACGAAATGCAATGAAAAACACTAATGATCACATCAGTGTAAGGAATACTTGAACTTTCTCAGTAACAGAGATGGGGGAGATATGTGCAGAGCAATTCTAGCAAATAAGACCCTAAACCAGTCAGATAACTTGAGTTAGACCTGATAAATAGTAGGCCAAATCTCCCAGTTACCTACCCTAAGCATTAGTATACTTGACTTGTACTTGTGTTGTAAATGGAGACTGTAAAAACAGCTCAGCTATTTGACCTTTTATAGAAACACAGCTAAAACTATGCCCTGTGGTCTCTGTGTGTGTATCTATACGTAGGCTGGCATCACCTTCATATAACTTCTCGGTGGCGACATCATGGTACCCAGAAAGGGTTATGCTGACTGAATGCACACTTAAAACAATGATAAAATAACTTGTTTGTATGATCATAATGTACATTAGTCTATATCTATGAATTTGAAGGTGAATTGTAGCCTGGAGCTTTCATTTGTTAGCAAAGGAGCCACCTCCACTAGTGTTTAATGGGTTAGGACAAGCTCTTATAATGCAGTCGCCTTAGGCCATTGCTTCCCATGCTGCAGCTCCCTCTGCTTGAAAGTAATCTTAACACCTTTTGCAGCTGGCGACATTACTTTGTTTGGATATGTTGAGAGGAAGTTTCCTATGTTAAGCGAAAATAAATCGGGACAGGAATCTGAGATTGGGAAAATAACTGGAAAAGTTGGATTGTGAAAGCCTCTTTCATTTTTCATAACTTGACAGCATAATTTTAAGCTCCAGGAAAAATGATGACACTACTAGAAAAGATCATGGATACAGTCCTATAAAGCAGAATGTGAAACATAGGGCTAGCAGTTCTGTAATGGTTGAATTTAAGCAGAAGAATTCAAGTCTCATACAAGGTAGGTATGTAACGGGGAAAAATTGATCTTCACTGCAGTTGTTTCTTTAGTTTATTTAAAAAAAAAAAGTGACAAAAATGGTACTGATTGCAGAACGTGAAAGCTTATTTATGCAGCTGGGTAAAGCTCACTGTGGTGCAAACTGTCTAGAAAACAACATTTGAAGTCTTGCCCACGTGGAATGTGTTGCACATCTATACTCCTTGCTACATGCAAGTTAATTGTCCATTGAGTTATGTGTAGGCATAGGACTTCTAAAAGTGTTGTTTTTAAACTAATTATTTGGAGTCTTTCATTAAACCAGAACAGAAAATACTTTTTTACAAGGCTGAATGTTTCTATTAGACTAGTCACAAAGCAAACTTTTTTTATTTTCTGGCATGAGTCTTAATTAACTATATCAATCACTTCATAATACATTATCTAAATACCTTGGTGGCAATGAGCAAGGCTTCGTCATGTCTGTCTTCCCATTCTGTGTCAGTATGTTCTATGCTGTCTTATCCTTACTACCCAAGTACATAATACTTCCTCATACCTGAGGATTTAATTGGAAAGTGTAACTGGTGAGTGCCTGCCATTCTTAAAACTTGAAACTAGTGTGTCTAGCTGCATGTTTAATTTTTGACGCCTTTATTTGAATGGATAGTTCTGAGAAATTTCGGCAGAAGTGACTTACCAGTGGCAAATATCAGTTGTCACTAGTATAGTTAATGTAAAATCTCTCGTACTTGACTCCAAGATATTCTTACAGCAGTATCATGCTGCAAGCCATTAGAGATGTTTGTTTATAGGCTTGTCTGGTAGGCACCATTGCTGAAAGCTAGGAAAATAGCTCACACTCCTTAACCAATGGCTGTCTTCTTGGGAGGAAAAGTAATTACATGCATCTTGCCTTATGAAGCTTGGGATACTTCCCAAGTCATTGTTCAAGGGTGTGCAGTAACCTGCTGAGGCATTGAAGTCGTCACCATAAATAACAACGTCAACCTGAAAATAATGCCTTGAAGCAGTATCAGCTCAAACAGGCTGTGCTGTGACTTGTCTCTCATGTCGTGCTCTGGAAGAAAAACCTACTGCTGCATGCAGATGCTGTTGTTCTGGTACCACTGAAATTAAAACAAATAGATCAGGCTGTGATTTGCATGGTTATGTTTCTTTCCCAAGTGTTTGGCTGGACTCTGCCCAGCAACCTATGTGACTTCTTGCTGGGAGGAAGAAAATATCTGTCAACTCAGTGATATAAAGTAATCAGTGTCTATAATATGGCAATAATTAAACAAAAAAAATTTTTTTAATCTGGAATTCCAGATAATGTTGTACCACTTAAGCTGGCTTCACTCATATTATTGCACAAAGAAACGAAGATTAACTGTTTAAAAGGCAATGCACGTTTGATATTCCCTGTGTTCATTTTATAATTCATATTTGTGGGAATATCTCCTCCATACATATGTGAATTCTTATATTAAAAATCTTATTAGATACCTTTAGTATGTATGTTATTTGCACAGATTTTCTGTGTACTTCATATAGATGTATATAAGTAGATATTTATACATGGATTTGTGATGTATGCTCGTGCTTCTATTGTCAGTAAGGGTTACCAAAATGGGAGATGTAGCACAGAGAAGCTAAGCATTAATGTACTGTGCAGTACAAGCAGCCTGTGTAAGTGGACCTTTCTTACTGTGTCTGTCAAAAAAAGACAGCATTTGATCATTCAAAAGGTAGACTTTCTCTGTAAGTTACTCACCTTCCCCCTGCCATATACAGCTTGCCATAAGCATACAAATCATTTAAGTCTCCCTTTAAACAATTATTTGTTAGCCCAGATAAAATCTTGTCAAAGTCTTCATCTTCATTTGTCATTAAGAATTTTATTCCCCTCACTGTCATTAGCTTTTATTGCAGTAGTAAAGGTTTTTAAGTAAAACAGACTTGAGGGGTGTTGCGGGGTAGAAAAAGCACCAGAACTTGATATAAGAAGTGCAATTTTGCTGGTATTTTTCCTCCACTCATACAGTGAGCGCTTTATGTGTAACTTTACCAACAAAGTCTTTCAGATGTAAACATGCCCTTATAGCTCTATCAATTTGTGTGCATGTGTAGACAAAGCTGAAAAGAAAGTGGGGTGAGGGAGGAGGAAGGAGAAAGTCAGGTCTTTGTTGTGAATCTAGCTGTAGGATTACATTCTTTCATATTTCCATTAGAGGTCTTTAAAGTAGCAGAGGGCTGAATGCAAATGCTATCCAGCTTTGCTTTGGCCATGTCATGGAGCTAACCTGAGTCTGCATGTTCTCTTCTGCTGCAGTAGTGCTGGGAAAAGGGCAACTGAGATTCTTCTGTCAGTGGAAGCTCACCTGCTGACTTGAGTGAGTTCAGCACTAGTCCGCAGGAGCAGTGCTAACATGCTGTGCTCTGGTAGACCATCCTGCTTTGGTAGCTTACAAAATCAAACCCTGAAAAATAAACTATAAGGGCTCAGATATGTTATGTCCTTTCATTGTGTAGGTGACTTTGTGGCTTCCTTAACTACAGGCAAATCAATTGTAACAAATTGAGTACCATCACTTCTTAGAGTACGTAATATTGTTAAATAAGGATGGTATAACTGAAATTCCTGGTGGTGTTCTTGACTATGTGCAAAAGTCCTACCACTGTCAGAATAGATGGTTTCCTCTGTTTGTGCAAGGAAGAGATTAAGGCGCCTGGTTTTTCTCCCGAACACCCCTCAGTGTGACCTGTTGAGGGAGGTTGTTGGCAATGCTTGTCTGCTGACGGAGCAGCCCAGGTGAGTAGCCCCCAGCCTGTTTTGGGCTAACAAAATAAATTGCTTTGAATGAAAAGGCTGTTCCCTGGTCATGCAAGCTGACTGATACCCATCTGAGTGGGTGGAAAGGATGATAGGGTGCTAGCTGCAGCAGCGAGGCAGTGATGAGGAGCAGGAGGCAGCCAGGGAATGGTAACTGGCTTTATGGAACAGTGTAAGTTGTTACCTTTCTAATATGCTCAGTTCTTCTCTGAGCAAAAATGGTTTGTAGGAATGAAATTCTGATGACAGTTATGTGAAGCATTCATTGGTAAAACTTCCAATAAAGACTATTTCTAAATCACTTCTTCCCTATTAAAATTTTAAAACAAAAAAGACATGGGATGTTTGTAGGGAAAGTGTGGTGTAAATACTTGTGATGCATGAAACTATCTGTATGAACAAACTTTTTTGATTTGGATCTGTAATTATAAAACTACTTGGAACTACTTGAAACTACTGTTTCTTAGGGGTTTGTACACTTGTACAGTGCTGGTTTTAGTGGAAGTCTGATCTTGGTTGCCAAATATAAACTGCAGAAATAACTGAGGTGTTAGAGTTTGCACTACTGTAGAGTATGAGACTGTTCCAATATGGCCTCCAACTTAATTGTTGAAATCATTTATTTCAAATGGATAAAGAACATGTAGGCAAGGATACTATATACAGAACTAGAGTGAAGTTTTACAAAAGCAGTAGAATGTCCAGTATCTGATTCTCACAAGAGACTTCTGCTAGAAGATGAAAGAATATCTTCTATGAAGTATAGAAGATGAACAGCTGAACTACAACACCTGGAATATTTTCTGCTTGTGAAATCAAATCTAATTGTTACTGAAATAAACAAGTGGAAATTGTTTGCAGCAAAGAAAATAATTATCCTGTTGGGCAGGAAGTTGCGTTTACTCCTGCTCGTTACTATAAAGGAAAGATTTGATACTCTTGGTGACTATAAAGATTGAACGAGAGATTATGTTAATGCAAAGGATTAAAAGAAGCTTAATAACATGCATAAGGATGCAAATATTTGCCTGCATTTTATCTGCTTGCAGATGAATTTGCCGTAAGGGAAATACTGAAGGGGGAGAACCCATCCTCCCTGAATTTCAACATCTGGTTTAATACTGCACTCGCATGGTGACCGAGTATTAGTTGTTTTCACCAATGTGTTTTCGAACAGTGTGATACTTTTCTCCTAACTTACATTGTTATTTCCTCATTCATATGATCAACTTCAAATATATAATGCCTGTTTAGTGTGTAGCTTCATGTGTTGCAGATATTGATGAAATATGCATATTCCTTAGTGTATTTTTGTTCTTGCTAACCTGTAACTCTCAAAGACTTTTCTAAATAGTAAAGAACTTAAAATAGTGGCTCCACTGTAGAGTTGTCAGGTGTATTCACCCAATTCCAAACTGTCTTTCCTGTGCAAACACAAGCCACACCAGCATGGAAAATTATGTGCTTTATTTGGGAGCCCTGATGTAGTATTACACATATATGTACATAGAATTCACGTGGAGAAATTATAGAAAAAAATGATTTAAAAAAGGAGGCATTTAAGGTGAAGGTGTAAACATCACTAACCATTTATGTTCTGTTTTGGGTTTGTTTTCCTGCTCTTCAACCAGTTCTTTACTAACAGACAAGTGTATATAAGCAGAAGCCACCTAGATTTGTTATGCTGATCTGGTATGATCATGATAGTGTCCCAGCTCTCAAATCAATACAAGTCTTCAAAAGGTTTTGAGTAGTTAAACATCAAATAATCCATATAGTAAAAGTCATAGCTTCGTTGTCTTTGAGAAGGAGAGAGCTGTGCAAAGTATTGTTGTGTAATTTTAGTGGTAGTTCTTTCTTCATTGGAGTGCCTATCTTTGAACTTAGGGAAAGTCAAATTTTGTGGAGCACCAATTAGGTGCAAAAAGAAGTTTGCATCTTCTTCCATACTTTCAAATTTCCCAACAAAGTCATAGTCTATTAAGCATGGGCTGCAAAGTCTATTGACGTGATCCCAGTGGATGTCCATACCCACTGGCCTGTGTACGTCCAGGAGATACTGAATGAACTCTTTAAACTTGACTCCAGAGCCTGTCCTTAATGCTTCTTTGGTGGCATTGACACGATATCTGGAAATGATAGCTTTTCCAAAAACCGGGTGATAGTAATTGTTTGGATGTTCAAACTTGTCTCGAAAGGCAGATACTAGCTTTTCAAAAGGTTCACGAATAAAAAGCATCTTCGTGTAAGTGTTGAGCCTATGGTAAATTCCTTTGCGATCAAACCCATCCAGCCTTTTTAAATAGTTTCCATAGTGCACTGTATTGTGCTGTATATCTTTTGTGGAAGCAGCCAGCCCATTAAGAACCATGAGCACCCGTTTCCAGTTAGAGCAGCCAGCTTTTGGTACTTCGCAGTATAAAACCCTGTATTTATCTTCTACAAATATTCTGGAAACATGATAAGGAGTGATTATTCTTCTGTTATTACTTTTGTATTTGGAACAAGTTTCTCTCATTATTTGCTTTCTTTTGCTTTGGATCTGATAGAGACTTTTCCACTTGTTATTATTTCTGTCCTCAGATCTAAGTGTGGGCAAGTTGAGAGTGGAGCTGTTCATGGAAATCAGAATTGGGTTCTTTTTAATTATGAATCTCCTCCTCCGTTTATGCAGCCTGATAGAATTAACTTCCTCACCTTTCTGTTGATAATCTTTCACAAGCATGACGCTGCTTTGCCTTCTGTCTGTGCTTTGAAGCTTAGTGGGCATGTTTTCAGATGGGTGTAATGAACCACTCAGCTTTACCGTTGCTACTCCATCTGCAGTATTTTTTCTTAATCTTCTATCCTGGTTATTGCTGGAAACACAGTCCTGATGGGAAAATAGATGAAACATGTTACTAAATGAGAGAGTGTTTGTCACTATTAACAGCTTGTGCAGCTTAATGTAGATCTACTTGAAGAGCTCTGAGTGCATTGCTGAAGTCCTTGATGCTGTGCCTACACAGTGGTAGCGACTTTTCTCATCTTGCTCTGTGCTTACATGCAATCCAAAGGCTGAGATGAGCCTGAACTGGTAAAGTCCAGTTCAGGTGTGGGTTTCACTATGTTTTATGTGGTGTCTGTACCCAGGTTTTGATGGACTTTTGCCTTAGATATGCTGTCTTAAATACTTTTTGTGGAAATTTTAGTATATTTTAAGGACTTATTTAATTATTCCGGGCTGCTTGCTGTCACATCTGTTTTATTTGCTTTGTTCCCCGCCCCCAGCCCTGTTCTTTCAGTATGTTCTTTGCACTGAGGGCAATTGTGCACAGTGAAACCTTCCAGGGAAGGGATGGTTATGGTGCTTGTGGAGTGAGGATGTAGAGGGAGCAGGAGTGGGAAGAAGGAAGCAGAAAGGACTGCAATGAGAAGATGGAAGCTTTGTGGAGAAGAAATGGACTTGGTGAGAGCAGCATGAACAGGGGTCTTCCCCCCCCGACCCCCACCCCGGGAGTCTGGAGTGAGATGAGTCTTGGACCACAGCAACTGAGACTTGATGAGTAGCAGTAAGGGATAGGAATGAAGCTGTGACTGGGGTTAGGGGAGTGCAAACAGAGTACGCAAAGTGGGTCTATGAATAAGGAGGTTTTGGGACCTGGTCTTTTTCATTAGGTGGATCTCACTGGTTAATACTTCTTTTGGCACACAGCCTAGATGTGTTCCATCACTTCCTGCTTCTCAAAGCAGCTGAACTAAATGCCTGGCTACAAGTCTGTGCCTGTATGACTGAAATTGGGTTTATAGACACTGTTTAGCTCCTTCTCATCCCTGTTCTGAGAAGTCATCTGGGAGCCGAGTGGCATATGAACCACTAGGGAGTATTTCAGTAGAGGAAGCAGATAGAGCTGTGGAATGTATATTGCTTACCTAAAATACTTAATGTTTATTTAGATGTTTTATAAATTGTAAACTTTTGATTTTTTTCAGTCT
This sequence comes from Chauna torquata, assembly GCA_013399475.1. NCBI lineage: Eukaryota > Metazoa > Chordata > Aves > Anseriformes > Anhimidae > Chauna > Chauna torquata. The sequence continues at coordinate 508,621 of VXAL01014427.1, read as the reverse complement.
TTATTTGCTCCCTAATAGTATTTAAGTGGCTTCAAAAATAAGATTGGAAGAATTTTAAGGTGTACACGTCAGTGTTAAACAAAACTTGTAGAGTACTACACATTTTTGTAGCAGAACTTCAGCCTCTAAAGTTTTGCTGGCTGTTCTGGTAGTGGTGGTATGTGATGTGCTGACTGGGACACCAACTGATTTGTTACACAAGACATTATCTGCTCAGCTGTCAAGACAGATTATTCTACTTTTTTTATCGTCAGAGGTTGCTTTTAGTAGTCAAATATGTGTTAAGATTTTTTGTCTAGGTAAAATACAAGATGTGGTACAGTATTTCTAAATATTACCCTTTGCATACTGGCAGAAATTTGACCTTATTTACTCATTATGTGGCTAATAGTTCAAGGTTATCAAATTCAGACTTCCTGGATATTCACAGCATTAATGATGGTGGTGATAAGGAACCTACAGGATTTGGGAAACTCAAATGCCATGATTTGAATGTCGTCTGTCACTGTAACTTCATCCAGAAGGTCAGGCTGGAACTGTAGAGATGGAGTGATGTCAATCACATGACACTGATTTCACTAGGCAGAGGCATTTGGGTAACAGCTGGCAGCTGCGCAGTTCTTCCTTTGCATACTTTGCACTTGGGCTTGAACTGAAATCGTGAGTAGCTGTGGTGCGGTCACTGCTGCTGAGTGTGCTAACAGCCACTAGATGGAGGAGTTTCACCAGGATTTTTCTTTAGCCTATCTTTGTCTCTCGACACTCATTTGCTTAGTGAAATTTCACACAATATTAATATGCAAAGCTTACAGTATCTTCTAGCAATATCCAGTCTAGGAAAAAACGAATAAAAGCAAAGTTGTATAGCTTATAAAATTCATGTTTTAAAAGGCAAATTCGCACTTCATGGCAAGCTTTGATGCAGCTTTCTGTTTCAGTGCTTCACCTCTAGTCTAGTGGTGTCATCTGAGCCATCTCTATCCTTACTCCATACTTGGAATATAGATACAATTTTCCTTATGTACTTCTGGAAACTTACTTTTTTTGGTTGCTGGAATCCCATGTTATATTTTATCCCTAAACAAAGAAAGAAATTACAGTCATTATTTAGTAAAAATACGAACAACTTGATTTTGCTTGACTGATGTCAGTGTGTATCCTCTCAGTATCTAAAACGAGAACAGAAATAAGTTATTGTTAATACAATGATATGTAGACCAATGATGGATTGAAATTAATATTATTTCATAGTAACAATACTCCTCTGAAGGACTCTTTATAGATGTCAAAGCAATTATGAAAGGGAGTAAATGTTATTACCTCCCTCTTACAGATGGGGAAACTGAGATGGAGGAAGAGTGATTGCTTAACCTCAGCTAACAGGCCAGCAGAAGAACAAGAAATTCCTGATCACAGGTTAGAGTTCTCAAAAAAAAAACCCAAACAAACAAAAAAAAAACCACAAAAAAAAACTTGTTCTTTGTGTACTTACCTGAAGCTGTGGTACTTTTTTAATTTTCCCAAACTTTGGACAGTATGGTACTTAATCATAGTAATAGCTTGCATTGAGTACTATCCTTTACTATAAAATCAAAGCAATGCACAATGGAGTTATGTTTAAGTAACAAAATGTTTCTAGAGTTTTAGAGAAGAAAAACAATACAGAATTGTGTGTTGCCAAATCTTCTGGCTTATATAGTGTAGTCTACCTGAAAATATGAAATATGTGAAAATCCTATCAGGCGGCTGTAGGAGATGTGCAGGATCTCTTTGCTGTTCCTAACCTCTGGTAAGTATAATGATACAGGATGTATAATAGAAAATTATGGAAAATTATGAAATTAATTCGGGTTTTTTCAACTTATAACACTGCCAGCATTACTGTCAGTGGTTTCAGTTTAACAAATCTGCATTACAAATCTATAGCATTTCAACAAGGATGAGTACAGGTAAAGGTGTTGCAGAGCATTGTAAGTGGAAGCATCACTGGAATAGTTCAGTCCAGATTAATTTTCATGATACTATGAAAGTTCTTGTGGATAACTAGGCATGTCTAGTGTTTCTATTTTAGTTTATTGCAGTTAAGTAGTTAGTCCAACTTATATGATCAATCATGGTTTTTTATCAGAACTACAAACCGGTGTTAATAGTAGAGTCTGGGTCAGATTGCTAAGGCTGTTTCTATGCTGTTAGAGCTCATCTAGCAGTGCTCATCACTCTTTTGGCTCATGTTTGAGCTTTAATTCCACTGCAGCAATTTGTTAACAATAAACTCAAGGTCGATGGGGATATTGCAATTCTGTGACTATTGAAAGCAAGGGTCATATTTATTTTTACTTCACTGGAAGTAGGTTTCAGACATCTTACAGGAGTTTTAAGCCTTTTTCTAGCTGCTTTGTAAAAACATTTAGCTGGAAAATAAAGTAAGGAGATGTATTCTAAGCAGAAACAGAGCTAGTCTATAGTGTCCTTGTCTAGGTTATGGGAGATTAAAACTGGTTGCCTTGCACTAGCTTTAAGAGATGTTATTGAGCTGCTGTCCACTCCAGTTCTTGTTGTGATCAATTTAAGAATCATGTTTATTCCATGGCTGTGGAATGTTACAGAGCAATGAGGGTATGGAATCTGCTGTCCAACAAGAATGGCAAAAATTGAGCATTAGGCCTTTGCTTGTATTCATACTAGAGCCTGGGTGGTGAGTTTAAACCATAAAACAGTAAAGTTCTGTTTGTTAGCAGATGTAACCTCCTGCTTTCTTTGTAACCCTAAAGGTTACATAACTTTAAGTTACTTGAACTGTATTTGTATTGGTTGCTTGGCCTACAGTCTAAGGCATCATTAATATGGCTAGCTGGAGCAGCTGCTTAACTTTTACTCTGGGATTTCTTATAGCACAGCATGAAATTAAGTGTACTTTTCCTTATAAATTCATAATATTATATCCTTTCTCTTGTGGGCGGACATCATGTGCCAAGTACAACTGTGAAAAGTTAACACAAAATTTAGACTGTAGCTTAGTCAATTCTACTCATTTTATATGGAGATCTTTTGGTTTCTTGTGTATATTTGGTATAATGCACTTTGTAATCTCATTATTATGAGAATTACTGACAATAGCTACCATTGCTGTTCAGTACCAGCACTATTCCTCTAATTATTTCATTTTTTGTCTTTCTTTAAACTGGTTTAACTAGCGTTAAATCATGCCTCATTCTCTGCCACAGATCTTGGAGATTTACTTTCATTATTGATAATGTCAAAATGCATAGGTGAGAATTTACATATTTAAAATATTTATCCTACTATGAACTAGTTATGCCTACCAGTGTAAGACAAGAGAATGGTTGTGCAAACGTCCCTGAAAGATAAGATCACGTAATGTCTACAAAATCATATTTTCCTCTCTATTCCCCTTCCACAAACACTTTAGGCTTTCACAACTGAAAACGTAAATAGGTGAGAGAAGACTTGGTCACCTAGCAGAAATGCAAGCCAGTATTTTTGGACAGAATCAGATGCAAATATCTGAGCAGTTGTGTCCAGATTGTAATGTAAGAGTTAAGGTTAGGTTTTTTTTTTCAGGTTTAATCATGGTCACTTGCCCTGACAGCAATGGGAATAGTGATAGTTTACAGCAAAATCACATGCTCAGTGTAATTACCCAAAAAGTCTGTATGTATCTGCTATGAATAATACAAAAAATAAAGTACAAGGAGCAGGTATGAGACCTGCTTTTTTCTGTGATTGAGTAATTACATTTCTGTAGCATTGTTTCATACAGGTAGCTTGTTTCAAGGACAAATACTTTGCACTCATAAGTAAATCCTAGTAGGAGATGAGTAACTTTAAAAATGATTCTTCACTTATTGGCATTAACACATAATCAGAACAATAATTGTATGTTCAATGTAAATGTTTAGCGAAGCACTTGCCAATCTCTTCAATGTTTTCTGAATTTGACTTCTAAGAGTTGGCTTCTTTTAGCTGTCTTTCTCATGATACAGTCTGTCACTTCAGATTTAAAGCTACGTGGGGGGAAAAAACCTCAAGTATGGTGAATTCAGGGAAATCATATTGCACAGATCTACTTTACTAATCAAATCTAAGCTTAATGTTATGCCGTGTCTTTGCCATTTTGGCAATAACATCTGAGAGCAGATAAGTAACATGGATAGTAATTTCTCTTTGCCATAAATAAACCACTGCTGTCTGCTGTGCCCAGGTAAAGTTAGTGATCATTAGATATTTGGTGCCAGACATGACAGTGACCAAGATCTCACTAGTGCTCAGAGACAGAATAGCTGAGAGACAGAATCATTCTATCAATTGTACATTGTTTATGTCAGTTTTCATGGTGTTTTTTCTCCTCCCCTTGTGCAACCATGATTTTCCAGACCTGAGCTTGGCCTGTGTTTTATGTCTACTTCTGTTGTCTTTCATGAAATATGAGCCTTATGCTTCATCCAGTCCCACCATATAGTGAATACCATTGTGAGCTTTTTTAAAATGCTACTAGCAACACAATAAAATGGCCTTCATCTTCCCTGTGTAATATTATATAGCTTTGCCTCTGTGTCTTCTCCTCTATCTTTGTTTCAAGACCTAATTTTGGTTTGCCTCTGGTGTTTTCCTCTGTTCTGAGGCTGTACTACAGCTGAAATATTTTTTTAATAAAAATGATAACTTCAAGTCTGCATCTGTGACTCTTCCTGTCTAGTGGACTTAGATGAGTAGTGTATACTTGTTTGCCTCATCCTAACTGATTTGTGAAATATGTATACTCTGGAAGGGTTGTTAATATTATTGCATGAACATCTGTGTCAAGTGTCCTATTCTCATGTGCTTCAGTTGTGTGCTTATTCAAAGAAGACAACACACAATCACAGAATCAATAGTGGATTAGTGCTCAGAGTTCTGATTAACATGAAAAATCCTTAGTTTCAAAAGAATTTCCCCCAAAATATTGTTCAGATCATTTTAAATTTCAAAAAAAAAAAAACCTGGAAGATGAACTGCTAGCTTGTACTGTGCATATGAACTTAACCATTTCTGATCCTAACTTTTTCCAATGTCTAATTGTTTACATATTTTAATTGAATTACTCATTAAAGTGGAAAAATGCAATTGCTACTACTGTGAACTATTTGTTTTTAGATGTATAAAAAATATCTATAGTGTACATACTTGGAATATTTTTAACTATAGAAACTGTGTTAGAAAATGCTTTTATATTGAAATTGAAGCCTCATCAATAGAAAAATCTATATGGGGTGTATCTGTTTAAGTTGTTTATTATGCATGTATCCTTTTTATACCTGAAACTCATGGTTTTTGTTTTAAGAGAAAAACAAAACACAACACCTTGGAAGTCCCCAGTCTAAGCTACACATGCAGCATCTCGTTTTAATAGAGGAAACTGAGGAAAAGTAAAGAAGGCTTAGCAAAGTGGTAGGACACCGTCAGTTGTGTATCAAGAAAGAAGTGAATCCATACAGTGAATCTATATAATCTAACATCTTCTTTGANATGATGCAAACAAATTTTACTGTGTTCTCTATCGATGGCAGGGTGCGTGCAGGGAGGCCTAGAGCCTCCGGATATTTGACTGAAGAACCTATCTGTCACCCTTGACATGAAGGTGGTCAAACATGGTCTCCACGGTACCTTTCACTCTTATAGCACATTTTTGTATCTCGTGGCAGAATAATTATATACATGATGAGTGATTCTATTTATGTATGAATTGAAAGAGTGAATTACTGGGGAGCTTGCTTGTAATGCACCTTTTTTAGAAAAAAAGTTAACTATTACTGTAACAATTTTATTCTGATATCCATTGCTACAGTATGTACCATTTAGTGATTTCTTTTTTTACTTTGCAACACAAAGCATAGAAAGAGTTATTTGTTACCATTCTAGCTTTTTACACAGGAGAAGCAGAGAAGCTAGCTTAGCATTTACCAAACTGATCTGATTTTGAGTTAAGTTCAAAATTCAAATATTGTCTGAAACCCCCATGTTAGCAGCCAAATTTGACACTGAAAAATTGAAATCCAGGCTCATATAGTGATTTAAAAGAAAAAAAGTAAAATCTTGATTTGAATGCAAGTACCTGACTTCAGAAGTCAGAAGTATCAGTTCAGAAGTATCAGAACCGATACTCAGTTCGTATTGCAGATTCCCACAGTAGTGAGATATAGTTTATCCTCTGAAGACCAAGGTTTTGAGGCACAGATTCTGCTGCATGTCTCTGGATATATTGAACTCTCGTTCGGATGCTATTCAGACGGTTGGATATATGTATCCTTAACATGCCACGTGTCAGTGGGCTGTAGAAACATTTCCAGGTTGTGTGAAGGTGGTTCCACAGGGTTGGGGACTGATGTGCTGGGAGAAGTACACTTCAGTAAGACTATTTTTGGGTGCATGGGCTGTAGTGTAAAGCTGCACCTTCTCAGAGGACCTCACTGTGGGAATGGCTTATCTTTGCCACTGGTATGAGGTATGTGTTCTAGGGGAGTCCTGACTTTTATGGCTGTGATATAGAACAAGAACTGTGAACTTGAGTGCTTTTTTCCATA